>NW_021024618.1:671266-681996 GCF_004153795.1 Camellia sinensis
AGTGGCTAATGCATCGCATACAAAATGCAATCTAGAATAGGCTCGGCTAATCTAAGAGTGGCATGTGGAATGCAACAAGTAACACGTATTCAAGTTGGATTTGAAATACTATGTAGTTAGTATGATGCACCGAGCCCGGTGCATGTAATACAGATGAATGAATGCACACATGCATAGCATAAGGTATGCTAATTCCTCAAACTGCACCATTATGCTACGATCAGAACTAACTTTGGTTAGTGAAATAAAATGATAGTTTGATTTATTAACTGCATAAAGCTTTAGTTGAATATGACTTTCGTGTAATTTACAAAAACATTATTGAAGAAACTTGCTTAATTTGTCCCAAATTTTAATGCCATATGGCCATACTCTGTTTGTCAAACCATATATCTTCTCAAGTGACACCTAAAGGCTGCTAGTACGCAAGAGAATCAAGTCTATACACTAAGGTGAAATACACACTTCTTTCCCATACAAAACATAATATTGGATATGTCCCTGAAGGGATGATACAAAACAGAACATGAAACAGTAAGTTTCATGGGTTTCTTGCAAGATGGCTTGGTATCTTTAAACCCATGTCACGATTAAACCTAATAATTTTTTCGCAAAAAGAAATTTTTTAATTAAAACTTTGAAGATTTTACAAGTAGTATCAAGAAGATCAAATTCAAGAAAAAGACAGCAAAAATAGAACAATATGACTTTTGTAATAGACAAGCACATAAATAGCAAATTAAAAGAGAAATATCAACAATCCCTCCCACAATTTCATCACTTTATATGAACAAGAGTACATCAATCAAACATATTAACATTTTAAAGAAGGGAACTCCAAGAGACCTCCAATTTTCTGACAGAACACCAGATTCTATTATTGAAGGAGAGATTCAAACATTAACCGGCCATTTCCAACCCTATATTACAAGCTTGATTTTCTTATCTACCCATCAACAATAATAACTTAACACAACAGAAAGGGGAAGACTGAAGACTTCAAAGTCAACACACAGTTGTAAAGCCCTACTCTTCTTAATTATTATCGAACCAGTCTCGTCGAACCATCAATTGTTGCCGCCGTCAATCGTTCCCCTTCGAAATCTGGTGCCGCTGAACCACTCTCCGCTTCGAACCCTCTCTCTTTTCCATCTCTTCTAGGTTATCTGATTTACAGCTTTCTAACTTCTTTTAAAACCCAATTAGAAGTCACAGTTTGTATATATTTTGATACCAAACAAAATCTAACATATTTTTGGTCTTTTTTTTTTTTTGGTGTGTTTTTTTTTTCATATTCACAATGTAAATTGTACATCGTGAAAAATAAAAGAGGAAATTTTGAGAGTGATGAGGGATTTACCTATCCTAGAAAAAAAGAGAAAATTTTAAGGGGTAAATTTCTACCCCTTAATTTTTAGAATCAGATCACAAAAAAATAATAATAAAAAAAATTAAAAAATTAAAAATTAAAAATAAAAACAATTTTTATTTTTTTTAAAAAAAAATTAAAACTAATTTGAGAACTATAAAAATCAAAAAAATATTTTTATAATTTTAAAAATTATTTATGGCCTCCTAAAAGATAAAATTATACAAAAATAATAAGTATTTTTTTCTTTTTTCACCAATTTTTTTTTTTTAGTTTTTTAGAAGAAAAAAAAATCTGAAACAAGTTTCTAAAAATTAAACCAAACATATTGAAATTGATAATCTAATATTCTTTGGAAAAGTTTAGATTATCTCAAATTAACCATCTAAACTAAAGAGTGTGTTTGGGCTTGATGGACTCATTTTGTGATCTAATTCGATAATCACTTTAATTTTACAATTCAATAACTAGAATATTTAATACTCTTTGAAAAATTATATTAAAAACACAAATCACTAAATCACCTCATTTTACTAACAAAATTTTTACCAACGAATAGTGTTATCATCGCTAAATATTTAACTCTTTGCCCACGCCAACTTGTCGTCGTCAAAAGTAAGCACACTAATAGCGACTCTTATTGTGTTGCTAAAAAATAAGCCTCGTAGCTAAAATTTTTGAAATTTTGGCGCCAACCAATAATTTTGGCACCTAGTGAATGATATGTTTTTTTACCGATGACAGTAAATTGTGTTGGTAAAGGTCTACTTTTGCCAACGAAATTGATCACTGTGTTGCCAAAAATATAGTTTTTCCTATGAAAAATTGACGTCGTCGCCAAAAGTAGTTGCCAAAAGTGCAATTTCTTGTAGTGTGTATTGAGATTGTGAATAATGTAAAGGACATCGGATACTTATGAACATGTTTTGAAAAGGCAAATCAGGTGTAAGTCCAGAAAGTAGGAGAAAACGTAATGGGCTTGGTGAAATTGTTTTCAGGAATTTGTTATTGTCATATGAATTTTGGAAAAAAGTAACAAGACGAAAGAAAACTGAATTGCTTAGGTAATTGAATGAAATGGATGATTTTGAGAAAAGTTCTTATATACGTATATTTCTGTATAAACCGTCACCTTATTATATAGTATAAGACTAAGCATTCATGATCATGACTATCTGTTAGTTGTTATTGTTTCGGATCATGTTGAGTTCCCTACTGGACTTTATATTCATCCCACGTTGCTAATCGTTTTTCAGGTGAACGTCAAGAAGTGTTTTAAAGTCATGGATCTTCTTTACCTGTTGGCCACGGGGACTTTTATTTGTGGGCGGAATGCCATTAATATAAAAGGGTTAAACCCTTCCCTCTTAGTTTAAAAGATGTAAGCCTACGGGAAATTTATTTAATTATAACTCTTGTTGCATTAATATTATATTCGGATGGGAGAATCTTTATTCATGTGTTCTTGTAAATATAAAAAGTTTCCGTATGTTATCTCTGAAATTGAATCTATAATAATGGTTTGGTAATGGAATTCAAGTAATAAAGAGGCAAGACGTTACAAAACAATTCACTCTTTCTTTCTTTTTTCGACGTGGGATTTTAAATGGAAGCTAGCCAATGAGAATTTTCTTAATTGTTTAAAATTAAGAAAATTCAATAATTTTAGAATAAGGGTTTGGAGCTCCTAGAAGGTTTCTCCCTAAAAATGTCATTTTTTTTTATATAATATATAGAAAGATAGTGAAACAAACTTTGTTTTCTTCTTCTCCCGATGTGAGATTACAAAATAAATTATAAACTAATTAGAGTTTTAGTTTTATATGGTTAAATGGAAGTTAGTTAATGGAATTTTTTTTATAATTGTTTAAAATTAATAAAATCTGTATGAGAAATCGCAATTAAATCGGTAAATCAGTCAAATCCAAAATGGTTCAGCCTAATCGTTCAAATACCAACCTATATGTTATTTTAATTTTAAAATTTAAACTATCTTGAATTGAAATATACACAATACTACACTATTAAACCACTTAATGGGACAAATAAATCAATTTTCTAAAATTATTAATTTTTTAATTTATAAAATAGACTAAAAAAACTATTGACTGATTTATTTATTTAATAACAAAAATATTTCACAATCTCTTCATCCTAATCTCTCTCACCAATTTCCAAAAAAATAAAAAAATAAAAAAATAAAAAATTTAAAACTTGCCTTCCTTCTCTCTTCTCCAAAAAATAAGATAATATTTTTCATGAAAGTTGTAGATGTCTATCTATATCTTATATATTATATTATAACATAAAAAAAAAAACACTAAAAGTCAGATATACAATAGATATACAAACAGATAAAATTAAAAAATTTGATTTTTATTTATTCAGTTAAAATCTTTCTTTTGCATCTCAATATTGATTTTTAAATTTTAAAAATTTTTAAAGTTTATCTAAACAAATCTAATTTGAAAATATCTCCCACTATTATATTTTAAGTCAATAAAACTCACATGCCTATCACATATCTAACTCACATCATAACTTACCTAAATAATAATAATTAAAAACAAATAGAAACAACAGATAAATTAAATTAAAAAAAATAGAAACCCAAAACTCCATCTTAAATAAATTGAAAAAAAAAAAAAAAACCCAAATAAAAACCACACAAAAATAAAAAAGATAAAGATTTAGATATGATCTAAAAAAAAATGAAAATATCTAAATTTATGATTTACTAATATAATTATCTATTTTTTTGATGTATATATATCAAAATTTTAAATCAGTTAATGAGATAAATTAATCAATTTTCAAGCTTTTTTTAAAAAATAATCTGATTAGTCATCCCAACTCTTAAACTTCACGAGCACTGACAGAGGAGCTAATGGATTGGGTTAGGTGAGGTTTAAGTTGTTGGAGATAACATTCTCACACTCTATAAATTTATTTATTTTTTATTTTTTTCCTGTGTGATTCTCTTTCTCTACTGTTGGTTTGGTTTTGGTTTCAGTTTTAGTGAGATTTATGTGTTTGTTTACAGGTTTGCATGATAGAGAAGCATTATTGGTGATCATGGTTGCAATCAAAGTATCTATGTTCGTTCCATGCCAAGGATTTTGATAGAATTTTGTTTTCTTCAATGAAGACCATAAAATTGAAGTAAAAAAATAGGTATCAAATTTTTTATTTTTTATTGTCATTTTATTTTATAAAAAATGTGAATTTATTGAGAATTCAATATTTTACTATAACATTAGATTTTTATCTAAGTAGGTAAATTTAAAACTTTTAAATATCATTGTGATTTTTATTTTTATCCTCTTTCAATCCCATTAGACCATTACTGCTATTTGTTAGTTTGTTAATTATAATTCAATCAATTGAAAATGAAAGTTTAATATAACTTTTATATATATTATAATTAATTGGTTACAACTATAGTTGTATATAATAGCATAATATATAGGGATAATCTCTAAGTATAATTTATATTTTTTTATGTAATTAAATAGTCCATCTTAATAGTATATAGAAAAGTCAGTCGGTTTCTTTTATCTCTAAGAAACCCAATCTATTTTTTTTTTTTTTTTTACTTTTTAGTTTTTTAAATTGAAACATCAATTATTTATGTTCATAAAACAAAACTGATAAATACATATAAAAAAGTTTTTTTAATTGAAACATCATTTGAAACATCATTTTTTTTTTTCATTTTTAATATGTAGGATATTTACAAATGGAAAATGTTTAACACTGCAAAAAAATTTCCATTATCCAACTTATAATGAGGTAGTCATAAGTGTCAATTTTTAAACAAATATGAGAAGATAATTAATTAAATTATACATTTCAACCAACCACACACTCAAACTTTGATTATTTCAAGACTATAATTCCAATTAAGAGAATCTTCAACCCTTAATATATTTTTTTTTTATCAAATTATAATTTGATAAAAATTAAAAAAGATGAAATGTTGAAAATTATTATTTTTTCCCATCAAAATTGGTGAAAAGAAAAAAAATGGGATAAGAATGAAAGCTCTTTTAAAAATTGATAAAAAAATTTAATAAAAAAGGTAAAGTAATTCATATCAAATCAAAAATTTTATTCAAATTTAAAATCAAATTAGATAAAAAAAATTAAAAGAAAATGATGAAAGTTTTAAAATATTTTAAAATGTTATTATTCATAAAGACTAGAAACCTGTGTGTGCATTATATTTATATTGTATTTTTAGTTATGAAATTGAAATCAAAAGAAATGTAATTTAAATTATTGGATTAATAATAGAAACATCATATTAATTATTATTAAATATCACTTCACTTCATATGTAATATTAAAATTATATATTTGCTTTAATTATAACTTTTAAATTAGTATATTTTCATAATAAGAAAAGATATATCATAACTCAGTTAATCTCATTTAATCAGGTTTAACTTTTTTTATACAAATTATTAAAATTGTACTAAATATATTTATATATATATTTTATATAAATATATATATTTTAATTTTTTTAAATTAATAATTTAAAAAGTTATAAATATAAAAGTTAACTTATAAATTTCATGTATACCATAAAATAAAATATTAAATTACTTTAAGATAATTATACTAATTTTTTTTTTAATTTATAAAGTTCGGTGCATAACACGGATTACCACAAATAATCACATGATGCAAAAGATCAACTAATAATTTTTCCAACAAGGGCCAAGTCCATCCAGTCAAATGCCTTAAATTCCCTCTCTTTCACTCACACTCTTTTTCTCTCTCTAAAAAACCCATAAGATCATTTATTCATTGGCATTCGATATCACTATACGACGCCCTCTCTAGAGAGAGAAAAATCACATAGTGCAGAATTGTTTGGACATAGTAAATTTATTTTAGAATTAATTTTAATAATTTAAATTATTTATTTTTTAAATTTGTTAAATAAAATATTCATATCAAAAATCAAAATAATTAAATATCAGTAATTATATAATTGAATCATATTTATTTATGTTTATTCACTGCCATTCCTCATCGTCGGAGGAGGTACCACCACCGTCACAATCCCTCAGATCAACCACAACGACTATTCTCTGCCATCGTCATCTTCGTCTCCGTCTTCTTCACTAATTAGAGTAATCGTCATCATAGCCTCCCCTATCATCGTGACTGGCTTTCTCTACCTCCTCATTCGTTTCATCACTCGCCACTTCAACAGCCGCTCCTTCGCAGCCGTAGATGACGTCGTCTCCTCCAGAAACAACTGCGACGATTCAAATCGTGATCGGTGTTTATACGAGTAGTGAAACTCCTCCAACGATTTGATCAACTTTCTTCCTCTCTTCACTTTCGGTTCTATCCATCGTCATCTTCGTCTCCGTCTTCTTCACTAATTAGAGTAATCGTCATCATAGCCTCCTCTATCATCGTGACTGGCTTTCTCTACCTCCTCCTTCGTTTCATCACTCGCCACTTCAACAGCCGCCCCTTCGCAGCCGTAGATGACGTCGTCTCCTCCGGAAACAACTGCGACGATTCAAATCGTGATCGGTGTTTATACGAGTAGTGAAACTCCTACAACGATTTGATCAACTTTCTTCCTCTCTTCACTTTCGGTTCTATCACCGGAAACATCGTTAGCGGCGATTGCGTTGTGTGTTTATCGAAGTTCGAGAGGAACGATCAGCTACGATTACTTTCTTTGTGTTGTCATGCTTTCTATACTGATTGCATTGACGCATGGCTTTTGTCCAATCAAACGTGTCCATTGTACAGGTCCGCTATATATCCTACGGAGGAAGATGTACTGAATAAAATCATTTCGTCCACGGTTCCAGAAGATCGCGGGAACAGTTTCCCTATTGACATCGGAAGCGTGAGTCGAAGATTGCACTCAATCGCCTCGTTCAACTATATTGTTGATGAAGGCTACGTAGTCTCCGTAGATTCCACACATCGGCAAGGACTCTCTGATTGTACTTCCATTAGCAAGGACTCGGCCGGAGTACCAGCAGTGGTGAACGCGTCGCCAGGAGAGAATTTAGCTTCTGAAGTCGCTGGACGAAGCTGGCTGAGAGACTACGTGGATCGACTTGCATCGATTGCATCTCGCACGGTATCATTTAGCAGCTCCGGCAGGTTTTTGACTTGTAGTAATCGCCGGAGCAACACGGTTGTCGCCGTCGATGAGGAATTGGAGGCTAATCGTATTGGAGAAGAGATAAGTGAGTTGTTTTGGTGGTTCTCAGGGGTATGATTGGTAAATTTAATTTGTTTTTTACGCGATTCAGATTTTTAAAAATTAATTCCAGTTTTTTGTTTCAAATATACAGACTCGATTATGTAGCAAAAAATTGTAATGATTCAATTTTCATGTATTTCTATTAAATCATTATACATATATTAGGGTTCTATAAATGGATATGGAGGTGACTAAAGTCTTTTAGGTATGTAAATCTCTGTTAATGATTTTGTTGCATTTTGTATGAGTAAAAAAGTATTTTCAAGTGAATGATATTCTTTATAAATATTAATATGCAAAATCATAATATGTTTCTTGATTTTGTAATTAAGTTTTGAAGACAACACTAACAGATATTTTTCCCTTAAAACAAGGTACTAAATTATGTAAGTATTAAATTTTAAAGATCTTTTTTAATCATAGAAGGAATGAATACATATAAATAATTTTTTCTCCTTTTATTTTCCTTCTTAAATTCGAATTTTAAAATTTTAATTAGTGTGTTTGATTTTAATTTTCTGAATTCAATTTTTTGAAAATTGAGTTTTTTGTTTTTTGTATTTTTTTTTATATTTAGTAAGCAATTTTTTTTTTCTATTTTTAGATGCACCTTACTTAGATATATCTAAAAAGTAAAACAATTGTAAAATAAATATTCTAAAAAACTAATAAATATACAAGAATACAAAAAATATACTGAATTTTTGTTTTTTTTTTGTTGATATTTTTGGTATTTATTGAATTTTTTAAATTTATTTTTTACAAATATTATATTTTTTAAATGTATTTACATTAGGTGTATCTATAAATTAAAAAAAATATTTAAAATATCAAAAAATTCAATAAAATTAAAAAATATGTATATATATGAAAAGTAAAAAAATTTAATTTTTTGAAAAGGGAATCTTGACAATCCTAACAAAACAGAGTGAATGTGCTTCAATCTAATGTTTTCATTTCTACAAAAATGTAAATAAAAGAAGTTCCATACAAAAACAATTGAACTTTAAAAAAAATACATAAAGTAATAAATCTTATAATTTTATTTAAAAGTATTTTTCTTGAATTAGACCAGTAAAGAAATTATCACAATTCACAAGCAGAACTTGCATATATATATATATATATATAGGAGAGAGAGAAAGAGATTGCTCATAGTTGACTTGAACCATTGGTAAGGAGCTTATTGATTTATGTAGCTAGGAAAACCCCACAGCGTTGATCGACTACTTGTTTTTGCCCAAATATATAGCACTGGCTTACAACTGGGCTATCATGCTAGTCACGCTTTCAAATTTGGAATAGGCCCAAACATCGTGCGTAAATAGATGATATGTCATAATTTTAAAAATTTTAAATTTTTATAATTTATATAATAGGTGGCGTTATAATTTTAAAATGATAATATCAATTATATTGGTACACTAATTAATGTATTAATGATTGCATGTAGCACTACCGTTCTTTAATTCCTTAATTGATATTAGAAATTAATACCAAAGGTATTTTGGAAAAAGGGGAATTGACCAGTAAATCCCATATTGTGGACTTGTAATCCATAAGGTCCTGAATGTTTTCTTAGTGACTGAGTGGTCCCTTAATTTGTTTGTTGACAGTTTTGCCACTGCTAGTATTATTGATTGACATTTAGTGTGGGTTTGTATGAGATAAGGTGAATGGGTGTTTGTATGTCATGCTGATTGAAAAAGCACACTAATACTTTTTTTAATTTAGTAAATGTGTAACACTGAAAACATGAGACGTGGGTTGTGACGTGAACACAAGTATTTTGACACATTTTTTGTTGTTGTTGTTGTTGTTTTTTTTTTTTTTTTTTTAACACATGAGACGTGGGTGTGACATGAACACAAGTAATTTGAAATATTTTTTTTGTTTTGTTGTTTTTTTTTGTGACGTGGGTTGTGACGTGAACACAAGTAATTTGACACTTTTTTTTTTCTTTTTTTGACATAGATTGTGTCCACGTTTCGGCTGTCCCACAGTTTGATCACTGCTATAAAAAAATCAGCAGTGACTCAAATTCGAATTACCAACACTCACCAAATTCACCCTCCCATCTTCCCCAACACTAACACACTCAGACCCATTTTCCTGCACATCAATACACGAAATGGGTTCAACGTGCAATGTCTTCTCAGGCACCGAAACCTTCGATTCGATCGACGCATCGGCCGGGTCAGCGAGCAGGACGTGGATTGTGTCACGTTTCGGCTGTCCCACAGTTTGATCATTGCTATCAAAAAACCGGCAGTGACTCAAATTCGAATTACCAACACTCACCAAATTCACCCTTCCATCTTCCCCAACACTAACACACTCAGACAAGGTTTTAAAAAGCAGCCGCAACCGTTACGTAACGCCGTTATGTAACGGTTTTGACGGTTACCGCGACCCGTTACGGCCGCTTTTGCAGTGTGATTGAGATTCACAGGTGTGTCGGCCGTAGTAGCTGTCATAGCGGTCGTAACGGTGCCGTAACAGCCGTAACGGCCTATTACGCACCGTTACGTAACAGTTCCAAACTGTTTCTTTTGAAAAAACACACAAAAAAAAGCTGAAAATTGGGGAAGAGGGATAGAGAGAAGAGGGATAGAGAGAAGAGGGAAGATAAAGAGAGAAAATAGAGGAGCAAGAGATAGAGAGAGAGAGAGAAGAGGGAAGACGAAGAATATGTTATTGATTTGTTCAAACTATAAGTCCTATGCTATTCTATTCAGCTGCTATCACTAAACCATTTTGTTTGTGTGTGTCTATCTATATATTGTTTGAAAATAATAATAATAATAAGTTTGGTCATTATCTATTTGGCTTAGTTAAAATATGTATATATATATAAATATTTAGGCTCTTATTTATTCTCTTACTTTTGTCATTATTTATCTTATATATAATAGTTAGTAATTGATTTTTTGTAAAATATAATTATTAAAATAAAATGTAAAAAATTCAATTTATAGTGATTTAAAAATATGAAACATATTGGATCATACTTAAAAATTTACAAAAATTGATCAATATTTATTTTTAACCCAATAAATATGATCATGGAAAAAAAATATGCATATCGGTAAGTTTTTTTCAAATTGTGCG
>NW_021024620.1:0-40146 GCF_004153795.1 Camellia sinensis
TCCTCCGACGATCTCCTGATCCGTCAAGTCGTATCGGACGACGACGATCATCTCCTCAACGCCGACCACCACTTCTCTCTCTTCAAGACCAAGTACGGCAAGTCCTATGCTACGCAGGAGGAGCACGATTACAGACTTGGGGTCTTCAAGTCTAACCTCCGCCGAGCCAAGCGCCACCAGATTCTCGACCCCTCCGCCATGCACGGCGTCACAAAGTTCTCCGATCTTACTCCGGCAGAGTTCCAGCATAAATTTCTAGGTCTGAAGCGGCCTCTCAAGCTCCCGTCCGACGCTCAGAAAGTCCCATTTCTCCGGCGAGAACCCGAACTCAACCCATCATCCCGAATCTCCGATCTGGCTCCGGGAACCCATTTTCCGGCGACTCTGACTCTTGAAAGAGCTTTTCCGACGAGTCACGGTGTTGAATTGAATCGACTCATAGCTCGTGACAGGTTAAGACACGATCGAATAAATTGATACTGGAAGTGACGTCTTGTGGGTCAGTTGCAATGCCTGCAAGATGCAACTTCATCATTTGAAACAGACAACACTGATTGGCATAAACACATAAACCCATACTTTTTCTTTTTCCTTCTTTCTACGCACTCTTGTCCCCACTCATATATTTTTTTATTTTACTCCTCCTTTTGACAAGGACACGAACCACACACTGTTTTGCACACTCATCATCTTCTTTTTCCCACTAACCAATGCACTTTAATCCCACCAACACAACTTCTTTTCCATATCCACCATGCCACCTTTTTTTTTATTTTTCAAACCCATCTTTCCTTTTGCACCCCACTCACCGACTCCTTGACATCTTCGCTTTCTTTATTTTCTTTTATCTTTTTTTTATCCATTAAAAAAAAAAAAAAAAAAACCAAACAAACAATTTACAAATTTGCACAATACCCATATTTTATTCATCTCCGGGCTCAACCCCGATCATCATTTTACACACAAAAAAAAAAAAAAAAAAAAAAAAAAAAAAAAAAAAACCCCAGTGTATATTCCTCAGTTCTCTATCAGTTTATTATCTATCAAGTAGTTTGATGCTTCCGGTTTTGATATTATCTTTTCTTCTTTTATCTGTTCTGTGCAGGATCGGATGTCCAAGCAGCAGATTAAGACTGGCCGTAGAGTTAGAGACATCTATGTGGTGGAGAGCTTGCATCTGCCTATGACAACTTCTCAAATTGCTTTTTCATCTTTTCAGTTAGATTCTTTGTCCACTCCTTTCTACATATGGCATTCTAGATTAGGGTATTTGTCTGCTAACCGCTTACGGTCTTTAGCTCAGTAAGGTATATTGGGTAAAGTTCCTCCTAGTGAGTTTAACTGTTGCACCTCATTTGTCCTGCTCTGCAGCCGGTGCGACAGGTTTGTGACCGCCGTCATGGTTTCCACACATGACTTCAGAGTATACTGATTGGCCTCAATATCAGTTTGCACCGCCATTTTTTGCTCCACCGACCGCATCGGAAAGTTCAAAGGAGCAAACCCAGAAGTGTTTGGTTGGGGTTCACTGGCCCCCGCACCAGTTATTTCTCTTGTGGACTCGTTCAGTTCTGGAAAGAGCGTAAGCAGACTACGGGAAGAGGAGGCCATGTTCTGGGTAGCTGGACGGGAAGAAGAGGCCATATTTTTTGGGATGCTGAGTGTTTCAGCAAAATAGCAATTTCAGACTGATAATGTTCGGAAGGGTTGGTTACAGAGTGTTTCAAGATTTGCAGCTCTTAGAGGCAATCTCTCAGAAACCGAATATCTCTCTCAGAAAATGAAGAGTTTTTCAGAAGTTTTTTCCCAGGTTTTTTTGTCTTCGCTTCTGCCTCAAGCACAGCCTCCGCCTCGGTTTATAAAGACCATGACGAAGAGGCCGACATGCCACTCTGTCGCTCACGTGCCTCGCTCTCTCAGAAATCTCTCTCAGAATATCTCTCGCAAGTTTTTTTTGTCTCCGCCTCTGCCTCAGCCTTAGCCTCCGCTTATAAAGACCATGACGACAAGGCAGCCACGCGTATCGCGCGCCACTTGACGCCAAACGACAAACGGGCACGCCAACCAAGACACTCACGTGCCTCGCCATCATGTCCGGCACACTTTTTGATAAATTGGGCATGCCTTTTGATGGCACGCCTTTTGAAAATTTGAGCGCACCTTTTGAGGATGCGATTTTTTAAGGGGTCCGACAAGACTCTGTAAACTGTCCCGACATTAATTTCGGTTAGCTCCTTATAGGGTCCGACAAGACTCTGTAAACTGTCCCGACATTGATTCCGGTTAGTTTCTACAAGGGTCCAGCAAGATTCCGTAAACTGTCTTCTACAACGGTCCGACATAACCCCAAGGGTCCAGCAAGACTCCGTCAACTGTCACAACATTGTCTGCTACAACGGTCCAACATGACCCCATAAACTGTCTTCTACATCGGTCTGACACCCCCATACAGTGTCTTCTACAACGTTATGACACCACCATACTGTCTTCTACATCGGTCTGACACCGCCATCCAGTGTCCTTTACACCGTCATGACATCACCATACAGTGTCCTCTACAACGTTATGACACCCCCATACAGTGTCCTCTACAACGTTATGACACCACCATACAGTGTCATCTACAACGTTATGACACCCCCCTACAGTGTCCTCTACAACGTTATGACACCACCATCCAGTGTCTTCACCAATGGTCTGACACGACCATACAGTGTCTCCTATCCTCTTTTATTTTTATGTATTTTCTTGTTTTGTTCCTCTCTTCAAACTCAAGTTGGTTAGTTTCTATCCTCCTTGAGTTTGCGGGGGGCTGTTAGAATTTACCATCACCTACCATCACTACCACCTCACCTACTCCACTAAACCTAACCCACTACCACCATCCACTACACCTACATCTATATAAGGAATCATTTGTAATAGACAGAAAATCAATCAATCAATTCAACAATCAATAATACATCTATTTTTACATACTACAAACCCTTCGGGTTGCTCCATATAAATCTCGTCATTTAGATCACCGTTTAAGAAAGCTGTCTTAACATCCATTTCATGTATTTCTAAATTAAACAACGCTACTATAGAAATAAGCATGCGAATGGATGTTATTCTTATCACAGGGGAATATGTGTCAAAATAATCCAGACCTTCTTTTTGTTTGTAACCTTTAACTACAAGTCTTGCTTTATACTTGTCAATTGAACTTCATTTTTCTCTTGAATATCCTTTTATATCCAAGAGGTTTAGAACCTGGTGGAAGATCCACCAATTCCAAAGTATGATTTTGCATAATGGATTCAATTTCATTATTAACAGCCTCTTTCCACAAAGGTGCTTCAGGACCTGTCATTGTTGCCTTAAAGCTTTGAGATTCATTTTCTAACAGGTATGTCAGAAAATCGGGACCAAAATCAATCAATAATACATAAATTCTTACAACAATGATAAATATATATATATATATATATATAAATTTATACATATTCTTATCAGTTAGACTTTAAAAATTATTATCTTGGAATTAAATATTTATATATTACATATAATATAATTATTAGTTATTCTTATATCTAACATATTATAAATATATAGACTATATATTTTGCATGTCTCCCACGTGTCGTGTCCTACATATTTTGAAAATTTTCATGTTGCCTTGTTTGTGTCGGGTCACATGTCTATGTCCGTGCTTTGACTTCACTATAATGATAAATATATATATATATATATATATAAATTTATACATATTCTTATCAGTTAGACTTTAAAAATTATTATCTTGGAATTAAATATTTATATATCACATATAATATAATTATTAGTTATTCTTATATCTAACATATTATAAATATATAGACTACATATTTTGCATGTCCCCCACGTGTCGTGTCCTACATATTTTGAAAATTTTCATGTTGCCTTGTTTGTGTCGGGTCACATGTCTATGTCCGTGCTTAGACTTCACTATTTAATGTCACAACATAGTCTTTTAACATTGCACATCTTTCTTAGTAGCCTCGTAATTTTTTGACGACGCTTTAAACTTTGAAATTTAATTCAGCGTTTGTGTACATTGTAATAAAGAAATAAATTTTATCAACCAAAAAAAAAAAAAGAAGGAAACAAGATAGGAATCATAAGCTCTTATGCCAAACTGATGTAGGATAGCTTCAGGAAACGTAGCCTAAGGTTGCCTACAATTAGAATTTTGGTGGGCTTTGGTTGTAGAAAGCATCTAGAGTTATGGCTCTAAGATGGAGAAGAAGATTTATAGGGTTGAGAGATGAATGATTGTGGATGTGGTATTTGGTTTGATTTTAAAAGGTGCAACTTGCTGAATTTGCAGAATAGAGGCTATTAAAGGCCTGAATAGTGAGTAATTTAGGAATTGAAGGCCAATAGGTAGGAGAATGGGTTAGGGTTGATTTGTGCGTGATTGGATAGGGTTTTGGGGCTTGAAAGTGTACTTTTTAAGGGCTGTTTGGGTTATTAGCTCAAAGAAGAAAAAAGAGTAGAAGGAGAAGAAGAAAGAGAGAAGGAAAGAGGTGCTTTGCCCTCACAAAGGTTAGGCAAATTCACACAAACATAATCTCATATTCTTGTAAATCAACTCTTTATTGAAAATAAAGAGAACATGCACATGCAAGACATTTTGTGCTTCTATAAGGACTAGGGCTCCAATTTAGAAAAATATTCTAGACCGACTAGGACTCCAAATAAAATTCATGCAACATTACTTGACCCAATTTATAACCCATGGATTATGACTAGTACTCGTTTGTCCTGCGTGGAGATCCAACATATTTGCTTTAGCTTAAGTTTGATTGTCTTTCTTTTTTGGGATATAATTCATAATTTTAGAGAATCAAGATTAGGGAATGATTGTAATATCATCCCCTTTTTATATTAATGAAGATTAATAATTACAAGGGAGCCCTAAGGTATAGAATAATTACAATTGAATAAAAACCCAACTTATAATATACTATTCTAACACTTTTCCTTAAATTGGTGCGAAGATATCTCTTATGCCCAGCTTGCCTAGGATGTCATGCAATGGCTTACTCCCAACTCCCTTGGTGAGGATGTCAGCAAGTTGCTTACTAGATTGCACAAATGGAGTACATATTGTGCCACTAGTGAGTTTCTCCTTAATGAAGTGGCAATCAATCTCAACATGCTTTGTCCTGTCATATTGAACTGGATTGTGAGCAATGTTGATGGCGGCCTTATTATCATAGTATAACTGCATGGAGTCCATCTGATTAATACCTAGATCACTCAGCAATAACTTGATCCATAAGAGCTCACACACCCCTTGTGCCATAGCTCTAAACTCAGCTTCTGCACTTGACCTGACAACTACATTATGTTTCTTACTCCTCCAAGTAACTAGGTTGCATCCAACAAAGGTGCAATACCCTGAAGTCGATCTCCTATCAGTTACTGATCCAACTCAATCAGTATCTGTATAGGCTTCCATACGAAGATGATCATGCTTTAAAAAATAAAGACCCTTACCAAGAGCAGACTTCAAGTACCTCAAATTCTTATGATAGCCTCAAAGTGAATCTGATGAGGAGCATGTATAAATTGGCTAACCACATTGATAGCAACAACAATATTAGGATTGGAGTGAGATAGGTAGATGAGCTTACCCACTAATCGCTGATAGCTCCCCCTATCAACAGTTGTTCCTCCTTCATCATCCCCCAATTTCTTATTGGGTTCCAATGGAGTGTCACAGGCCTCGTAGCCAAGCATCCAAGTTGCTTTCAATAGGTCAAACACATACTTCCTCTGTGAGATAAATATCCCATCCTTGAAACGAGCAATTTTAATTCCCAGAAAATACTTCAAACTCCCAAGTCTTTGCTTTCAAGCTCATTTGCTAAATATTTCTTTGACAGAGATAATTCCTCACTATCATCGCTTATAAGAACTATGTCATCCACATAAACAATGAGCGATGTAGTCTTACCACGTGAGGATGTTTCACAAACAAGGTCTGATCTGCTTGACTCTGTTTGAAGCCATATTTAAGCATAGCTTGAGCGAATCTCTCAAACGAAGCCCTTGAAGACTGTTTGAGACCATATAATGACTTCTGAAACTGGTATACTTTACCCTTTGTCTGATGATCCTCAAAACCAGGAGGAATATCCATATATACCTCTTCTTCTACGTCACCATGGAGAAAGGCATTCTTTATATCAAACTGATGAAGTGGCCAATCTAGATTAGCTGCTAGAGAGAGAAGTATTCTGACTGAATTTATCTTAGCCACGGGTGCAAAGGTCTCCTAATAGTCAATGCCATATGCCTGAGTGAATCCTTTTGCCACAAGTCTAGCCTTGTAACGCTCAATAAAAACAGCCGCTTTCTATTTCACAGTATACACCCATTTGGATCCCACAAGTCGTTTGCCCTTAGGTAACTCAGTCAATTCCCAAGTGTCATTCTTTTTAAGTGCTTTCATTTTCTCAATCATGGCAAATTTCCACTCAGAGGTAGCAAGAGCATCCTGAAAATGGTTAGGAATGCTAACAGAGGAAATATTTGACACAAAAGCTCTATATGAGGACAACAAATGAGAGGAGGACGACAAATGAGAGTAGGATACAAAATTTGAGATAGGATGTTGAGTACAAGATCTCACACCCTTTCTTTTAGAAATAGGAACATCAAGATCAGTGGACTCAAGAGATTCAAAGTTATATAGACTCTCATCAGAAGCACGAGATGGCAGTGGGTGAGTAGAAGTGGTCTCTTGTATCTAGTTAACTTTCTGCCTATCTTTGTCCCTGACATAAACTTGCCCTTCCCTATCCTTGGTGACATTGGGTTCTATAGTCCCGCTAAGAGGTGGTGGTGGTGCAAGAACAACTGGTTCTACCATAGGAATCACAAGAATCACTTCACACCAAGACTCCCCCTGAAGGGAGGATTGTGTCAGCAGAGAGAACAAGAAATAGGAGTGGGACTCAAAGAAGGTGACATCAATGGATACAAACCACTTACGAGAAGGAGGGTGATAACACTTATACCCCTTTTAAGTAGGAGAGTAACCCAAGAACACACATTTGAGAGAACAAGAAAACAACTTACCCCAAGAAGGAGAATGATTATGAACAAAATACACACAGCCAAAGGTTTTTAAACGAATGGAAACCAAAGACTCGGAACCTAAGAGCACTTGGAGAGGTGCCCTTTTTCGTAAGAATTGTGTAGGAAGACTACTAATGAGATATGCAACAATGAGAATAGCTTCAGCCCAATAGGCCCAAGGTATGCCCATAGAAAAACACATACAACGAGCCATATCAAGAAGATGATGACTCTTGCGCCCGGCAACCCCATTCTGTTGAAGGGTGTCAGTACAAGATGTTTGATGGATAATGCCATGAATGGAAAAATATTTGGCCAACCCAGAATCAATGTATTCACCCCCATTATCAAAACGCAAGACTTTGACAACCGTTCTAAATTGGGTACTAATCATCTTCTGGTAGTTTTGAAACATAGAGAAAACCTCACTCTTTTATTTCATGAGATACAACCAAGTGGCACGAGAGCAGTTATCTATAAAAGTAACAAACCATCGATGACCCTTTATTAATAACACACGAGAGGGGTTCTAAACATCAGAATGAATTAAAGAATAAGGAACAAAACTTTTATTATTATTAGGAGCAAAAGAAGCTCGGTGTTGTTTGCCAAGTTGGCAAGACTCACAATGAGACTTTATTTTGAAAAAAAAAAAACAGAAGGAAATAAGTAATAAAAAAGATGGATGTCTTAGACGGCGATGCCACAACCATAAATCTTTCGTGGTGGATGGAGACTAGATGGAATGATGAGCCAGTTGGTCTGTCTGATCCAAAATATAAAGACCATTTTTTGTTCTACCACTGCCAATCGTCTTTTTCATGATAAGGTCTTGAAAAAGACAAGAATTAGGGAAAAAAGTTACGTTACAATTCAAATCCCAAGTAAGATGACTTAATGACAATAGATTAATATAAAAATTAGGAACATGTAAAACATAAAGTAGGGAAACGGTGACATGGATTAAATCTTTCTCGGAGACAGGAAATAGTACCATCAGCAATCCTAATTTTATCTTGACTAGAGGCGGATGTATCTCATATAGCCTGAGAAGAGATTAGAAGATCCAGACATATGATCGGAGGCGTCAGAATTAATAATCCATGGCGAGGCCTTATGGGATAAGAACACACTAGAGGATGAGACTAAGTTACCTGAATAGGCAAACGAAAAAGAAGACGCATCTGGAGGAATTAGAGATTTGCGATCAAGTAGATGGCGCAGACCATCTTCAAACTCAGAAGATGACATATCAGAGACCAGATCAGAAGTCTACATAACCGAAGTTGAATCATGTGTCTCTATAGCACTAGATTGATAAGCACGAGAGTAAGACCTATGTCTTTTCGACTGACTAGAACGACTGCCTCTATGACTCGAGTGATCCCCTCAATTCCTTGATGGAATACCATGAAGCTTTCAACAAGTCTCTTGGGTATGCCTTGATTGGCGAAAGTAATGACAGAATAAAATATCCTTCCCTAAAGGATGAGGATAAAGAAACGATAAACCAGTCCTATCTTTAGAAGGTGCAGAAAGTAATGCTGAACGGTCTGTAGAAGTTGGTGGTAGCATAGCAGAACGATGATTCCTTTCATTTTGGGCATAAGCAAAGGCCTCCTGAAGAGACAAAAAAACATCAATGCCAAGGACAAGATTTCGGATCAGGTCAAACTCCACATTAAGGCCTTTCAGAAACTTGAAGTCCCTCTCCTGTGCAAGAAACTTTTGGTAACCAGCGGAGTCAACGGTGCAGATAGGCTTGTAATCTAGGAGATGGTTGAGGTGTTTCCAACCATTAGTCAAAAAGGTGTAATACTAAAGAGTTGTCTGCTCCCCTTGGATTGAGCGCTCAATAGACCAGCGCAATTTGACTATCTGAGAAAAATTATCCTTCTGTGAGTATGTAGCAGTTATTGCCTCCCAAACATCATGGGCAGTTTCTATGGATAAATAACCTTTACCAATCTTAGGGATTATGGAATGAATGAGTCTCACATAATCAAAGAGTTCATAGACAGGATCAATAATATCTGGTGCTTGAACTCTCATCAACACATTCCATTTTCTTTCTACTCTTCAAAAAAAAGTGTCAGACACTGAGATCATGCAAGGTAATTTTGACCATTAAACACAGATGTGGTGATTTTAAGGCTAGGGTTTAGGTTTTCAAAAATAGTAGTCATAGCTGGACTGAGACTATCCCCTTTAAATGGGTTGGAAGTAGTCAGTTATTTTTACGTTACTATCTTAACCAAAACATAGCACTAATCACAATAATAAGAGGGAATAGAGTGAGCAAGCAATCTCAAACCCAGACTACTATGGGAGCATAACACTTAGATTAATGGGGCCATTTACCACCCAAAATAATAAATAAAAGGGTAAAATGGCGAAACTTTAATCAAAATAACAGTTTGTTTAACCACAATGAAGGCTTGGAGAAGTTGGGTGGTTGTCGGTAGGGCTGTTCATTTAAACCACTTACTTGATGAACTCGCTTGACCCGAATTGACCTGCAATGATATGAATGGTTTCAAGATGATGCACGGTCAGCAATAGTTTTATTCTTTGTGAGTTTTTGAAATCACAGTTGGTAGTGGGTTTGTGATATATTCACTTGTTGGAATTGATTCGACCGAAAGATAGTTGTCTTCGTGTTTGTTGTAGACCACCTTCCTTAACTTTCCAGTGTTTCCTTCTGTTTCTCATTTATCTCATTTTGTCTTTTCCAAAAAGAAAGCTAATTAAACACAAAAGGCTAAGAGTCTTGGTCTCTTATGACACTTTGTGTCTTTTCTTTCTCTTTTCTCTCATCAGCTTGTTGCTTCTGTTAGTTAAAAAAAAAAAAATTTGTTGACCCGCTCTCTTTACTTGATTCGTTGCTTCTCTCTCTCTACCCTTGGTCTCTTGTCTCTCTCTAAAAAGAGTGATTCCATCTTTTGATTTTCCAGCAATAGTAGTCTCTAGGAAATTGAGGTAACTTTATGTTTGTTTATGGTTTCATGTTTGGATTTATTGTTTTTAAAATCTATTGGTGTGGTGGGGTTGGGATGGCTGACGGGTGTGGTGGGGGGATTTAGGGTTGTGGCTCTAATACCATGATAATTTTAGAGAATCAAAATTAAGGAATGATTGTGATATCATCCCCTTTTTATATTAATGAAGATTAATAATTACAAGGGAGCCCTAAGGTATAGAATAATTACAATTGAATAATAACCCAACTAATAATATACTATTCTCAAAATAATTTGCTGTTATTTTAATTTATTAAAAAAAAAAAAACTTGCTGTTATTTTATATGTTCATATGCCATTTAGGCAATTTATTGGTATATAATATATTACATGTATATGTGCCCAATGTTTGGAAACTGAGACTGTCAACCAAACCGGAAAAGGGACCAGGTCAAGGGTCACCAGTTCAACAATCAAGTCAACCAAAATCGAACCATGACGTAATAATTATCTTATAAATATATTTAAATAGAAAAGATAGGTATTAAGATACTTTCTTTTCAATTATTTTTATATTTTAAGATTAGCTAAAAACATATTTACTAAATGTATATGTTTGTATAAAAATATTTACTGATTATTTGTAAAAAAAAAAAAAAAAAATTCACTTGTGCTTGAGGGAAAATGCATTGAAGTTAATTTATAATTTAAGTTTACGAAGTCTTAATGGAGATCCATTGTAGTCTGGTGGTAAAGTGTTGTACTTCATGCATGAGGTGCTGTGTTCGAGCCACTCCAGATTGGTTTTTACAACATTCATAATCATGCAGGTCATCAGTGAGGTTGGCTACTGGTTCACCTGGGTAGCCGTTCAACTGTGGGGTTTTCCAGTTTAACAAAAATATACTGATTTTTAATCTAGAATGGGTTTTAGGGTGTATCCAGACCAGAACCTATACCTGCCCGCTCCGGTTTAATAAACATTGTATGTGCCTATATCTTTATATTCTTTACTAGAAGTTTGGAACAAACAATTGAAAAAATCAGACCCATATTATTTCCCAACTGCTCTTTCTTCTCCTATGTTGACTGAAACCTTAAAGCCTAGCTCAAACATCTATGGATTGTTTAGTTTGATTTTGACCCCAATAATTTCGCTTTCCTTATTCGATTTGCTAATTAGGGTTTGTAAGTTTAGAGAAGAGAAAGAAATAGGGAATGCGTGAGACCTCGTCTCCTTTTATATTAAGAATAAAGCATAATTACAGGAGTGGCATAAGGCATGAATTATGGGCCAGGCAAAGTTTTAAAAAGTGGCTGCAACCGTTACATAACGCTGTTACGTAACGGTTTTGGTGGTTACCGCCACCCGTTACGGCCGCTTTTGCAGTGTAATTGAGATTCACAGGTGTGTCGGCCGTAGCGGCTGCCGTAGCGGTCGTAACGGTGCTGTAACAGCCGTAACGGCTTATTACGCACCATTACGTAACAGTTTCAAACTGTTTCTTTTGAAAAAACACACAAAAAAAAAGCTAAAAATGGGAGAAGAGGGATAGAGAGAAGAGGGAAGATAAAGAGAGAAAATGGAGGAGTAAGAGATAGTGAGAGAGAAGAGGGAAGATGGAAAATGTGTTATTGATTTGTTGAAGCTGTAAGACCTATGCTATTCTATTCAGCTGCTATCACTCAACCTTTTTGTTTTTGTGTCTATCTATATATTGTTTGAAAATAATAATAATAATAATAATAGTAAGTGTGGTCATTATTTATTTGGCTTGGTTTAAATATATATTTATATATATTTAGGCTCTTATTTATTCTCTTACTTTTATCATTGTTTATCTTATATATAATAGTTAGTGATTGATTTTTTGTATAATATAAAGTCATTAATTATTAAAATAAAATGTAAAAAACTCAGTTTATAGTGATTTAAAAATATGAAATATATTAGATAATACTTAAAAATTTTCAAAAATTGATCAATATTTATTTTAAACTCAATAAATATGATCATGGAAAAAAAATATGCGTATCGGTAAGTTTTTTTCAAATTATGCAAAAAATAAAAAAATTTGCGGTTTCGGTTACCGCAACCGTTACGTTATGGCCTTTACACCCCACAACTACAACCGCGCTACCGCCACCGTTACAGCGACCGCAACCGCTTTTCAGAACCTTGGGGCCAGCCCATTACATTAATCAAGGAATAAAATTTCCTTATTCTAACACTCCCTCTCAAGCTGGTGTGAAGATATCTCTCATGCCCAGCTTATTGAGAATGTTATGAAATGGTTTGCTCCCTATTCCTTTGGTGAGAACATCTGTTAGTTGATCTCCAATTTTCACAAATGGAGTACATATGGTGTCGCTAGTGAGCTTTCCTTGATGAAGTGCCTATCAATCTCCACATGCTTGATTCTATTATATTGAACTGGGTTATGAGTTATGTTGATCGCTGCCTTGTTGTCACAGTACAATCTCATAGAATCGGTCTAATGGATCCCTAAGTCTCCCAACAATAGTCTAATCCATAGCAACTCACATACACCCTATGTCATAGCCCTGAATTTTGTCTCAGCACTAGACCTAGCAACTCCATTCTGTTTCTTACTTCGCCATGTGACAAGGTTGCCTCCAACAAATGTGTGATATCCAAAGGTTAATCATCTGTCAGTGACGGATCTAGCCCAATCCGCATCAATAAATGCTTCCACATCGAGATGTCCATGTTTCGAGAAATAGAGACCCTTTCTAGGAGAAGTCTTCAAGTATTTCAGAATTCTCATAATTGCCTCTAGACGAGAAGTTCTAGGTGCATGCATAAATTGGCTAACTATGCTTAATGCAATGGCAATATTTGGACTTGAGTGGGATAAGTATATAAGCTTCCCACTAGCCTCTGGTATCTCCCCTTATCCACTGGTTCTACCCCTTGATCCTCACTTAGTTTCTAGCCCGGTTCTAGAGGCGTATCACATGGTCTACCCCCAAGCATTCTCGTTTCCTTTAGCAAGTCAAGTACATACTTCCTCTGGCATATGAAGATATCATCCTTGGACCTAGCTACTTCAATACCCAAGAAATACTTCAAATTACCCAAGTCTTCGATTTCAAATTCCTCGGCTAAGTATTCCTTCAATCGAGATATTTCCTCAATATCATCCCCTGTCAGAACAATATCGTCAACATAAACCATAAGAGCTGTAGTCTTACCATGAGGGGAGTGTTTCACAAATAACATGTGATCTGCTTGACTTTGCTTGAACCCATATCTCAGCATAGCTTGAGCAAACCTTTCAAACCAAGCCCTAGGAGACTGCTTTAGCCCATAAAATGGCTTTCGGAGTCTGCACACTTTACCTTTGGACTTAGCATTCGCAAAATCAGGAGGAATATCCATATAGACCTCTTCTTCGAGGTCTCCATGAAGGAAGGCATTCTTCATATCAAACTGATGAAGTGGCCAATCCAAATTTACTGTAAGAGAGAGTAGTATTCTCACAGAGTTCATTTTAGCAATTGGTGCAAATGTCTCCTGGTAATCTACCCCATAAGTTTGAGTGAAGCCCTTAGTAACTAGTCTTACTTTGTACCGTTCTATGGATTCGTCTACCTTGTGTTTTACAGTGTACACCCATTTACATCCAACTGGATTTTTTCCTTTAGGTAACTCTACTACCTCCCAAGTGTCATTCTTGTTAAGAGCTCGCATCTCCTCTATCATGGCATGTTTCCATTCAGGAATATAGAGAGCATCTTGAAAACTGTTAGGTAGACTCACAGAAGAAATCTTGGACAGAAAGGCTTTATATGAGGGAGACAGATTAGAATAAGAAACATGATTGGCAATAGGATATTGAGTACATGACCTAACCCCCTTTCTATTACCAATGGAAACATCAAGATCTGAAAACTCAGGAATAGAAGCATTAGAATTACCTGGACTCTCAGCAGAGGGGGTTGACTTTGGACACTCATCTAGAGAAGAAGTTGGCAGTAGGGGGAAGGAAGTAGTCTCTTGCATCCAGGTGACTTTCTATCTATCCTTGTCTATGGCATAAACTTTGTCTGTTTCCTTTTCCACAACAACAACGGGCTCATCATGCTCTATCTGTTCAACCACTGGCGGTAATGGAACAAGAATCTCTGCACATCAAGGTTTCCCCTGAAGGGATGACTGTGACACGGGGAAGGGTAGAAAGTAAGACTAAGGCCTCGTTTGGGAACAGGCTATTTTAGTAACTTTTTGACTTTTTACGAAAAGATGTGCAGAAAAGTAGAGAGGTGATGTGACTAGTTTTAGTTGGCTTTTTGGCTAAAATAGTCAGTCCCCAAACGAGGCCTAAGACTCAAAGAAGGTGATATCTATGGAGACAAACCATTTGTGAGTGGGAGGATGATAACACTTATAATCCTTTTGAGTGATAGAATAACTCACAAAGGGGGTGTTTGGTGTGGTTTATTGCAAGCTAAAAGCTAATAATCAAAAAGCTGTAAACAAAAGCACCCCTTCTCCAACTTCTAAATAATCAGTTTTTCTCAGCTTATTTAACCTATTTTTGCCTAAAAAGCTGTTAAGCAGAAGCTGCACCAAACAGTCTAGCACAGATTCTCAAATTAAAACAAGCTGTAATCACCCCCTATAATCTACACCAAACACCCCCAAAATACACTTAAGAGACCGAGGATCCAATTTACCACGGGAGGGTGAATGATTATGGACAAAACAAACACAGCCAAAGGTCTTAGGGGGAATGGAGAATCCAAAAGAGGTGGACTTGGACAAAACTTGAAGAGGGGTTTGTTTGTGAAGAACTTTGGTAGCAAGACGATTAATCAAATAAGCTGCAGTGAGGACCGCTTGCCCCCAATAGGATCAACGAACACGCATTTCAAAGGATAAACATCGGGCCACATCAAGGAGATGGCGATTTTTTCGTTCGGCAACACCATTTTGTTGAGGAGTATTAGTGCATAAAGTTTGATGAACAATGCCATGAGTGGTGAAATAACTGGCAAGACCAGAGTGAATATATTCCCCTCCCCCCCCATTATCAGAACGCAAAATTTTGACAACCGCTCCAAACTAAGTGCACACCATTTTATGAAAGTTTTGAAATACAGAAAACACTTCACTCTTATCTCTTATAAGATATATCCAAGTGGCCCTAGAATAGTCATCCATGAAAGTAACAAACTATTTTTGACCTTTTAAAGACACAAAACGTAAGGGATCCATACATCAGAATAAATCAAAGCAAAAGGAACTGAACTTTTATCAATAGAAGGAGCAAAAGAAGCTTTGTGTTGTTTTCCAAGTTGGTAGGACTCACACCGAAAATCAGACACCTTATTTTTCTCAAAACCAGAAGGAAGTAAATGCTTTAGTAGAAATGAGGGATATCCTAAATGACGGTGCCACAGCCAAAGGTCTTCCTTGGTGGATGGTAACTGAATAAATGAATGAACCAGCTCTGTCCGTATGATCCAGAATGTAGCGACTATGTTCCGCTCTACTACTGTTAATCCTCTTCTTCGTGATAAGGTCCTGAAAAAGACAATGATCAGGAAAAAAACATCACGCTACAATTCAAGTCATGAGTAATACAACTCAAAGATGAAAGATTAACACTAAAATTGGGAAGAGGTGGCATGAATTAAACCTTTCCCTGACATATACGAAATGGTACCATCAGCGATATGCACTTTTTCTTGACCTGAGGAGGGGTTATATTTTGAGAACAAATGAGATGAACTAGACATATGGTTTGAAGCACCAAAATCAATAATCCATGGCACAGTCGTATGAGATAGCAATGCACATAAGGAGGAAGCCATGTTACCTGAATTGGCAAAGAACGAAAAGGATGCACCTGTGGTGGAAGTGGAGGCTCGACGGTCTAGCAAGTGGTGAAGAGCAATCTCAAAATCTGAGGCAGATAACCCCGAAACATCAACAGCAGGTGAGACAAGTGGAGATGAAGATGGTGGCTCAACTGTGTCTAAAAGATGTGCCCGAGCATTGGCCCCTTGGCCTCTAGATTGACCAAACCGACCCCTTCGAGTACCAGGATGGTCTCCTCGGCCACCAAAAGGAGTCTCATGCAGCTGCCAACAAGTCTCTCTCACGTGTCCAGGTCTACGACAGTAGTCACAAAAAAGATTATCCTTCTCAGAGAAAGGACGAGAATCACGAATCACGAATCACGAATCACACACTCTCCATCGCTAGGGGGTGCAGAAACCAAGGCCGAGCGATTAGTAGTGGTAGAAGGAAGCATAGCAGAGCAATGACTCTCCTCATTCTGCACAAAAACAAAGGCTTCCTGAAGAGAAGAAAGCACGCCCATGCCAAGTATTCTATTCCGAACTGGATCATACTCTACACCAGAGCTTGAAGACTTGCTCTTGTGCCACAAACTTCCAGTGACCAGCAGGATTAGTGGGACAGACAGGCTTGTAATCCTAAAGGTGATCAAGTCGCTTCCACCCATTACTAAGGAAGGTAAAATACTGAAGAATAGTCATCTCACCTTGTACCGACCTTTCAATGGAGTGACGTAACTTGAAAGTTTGGGAGAAGTTCCCCTTCCTAGAGTAAGTAGTAGCTACAGCCTTCTAAATATCCTGGGCAGTGTCCATAGACAAGTAGCTCTCGCTAATCTCGGGTACCATAGAATGTATCAACCAACCCATGATGAGAGAGTTGGTGATCTCCCATTAGTCACAACTTGTCTTCCCTTTGCTCTTCAAAAAAATAGTTAGACTCTGCGACCAGGCTAGATAATTCTAACTATTGAATAGAGAGGTGGTGATTTTTAGGCCAGGGTTGAGGTTATCAATCATAGTAGGAGGTATAATAGAACTCTCGCTCTTAGGTGGCTGAGAAGTAGTGGACTCATTAAGGGAATCTGCCATGGATACTCTTCTATGTAACTCTCAAACACAATGCCAATCCCAAACCTGGAAGATAATAATGGAAGGAAAGACATAACTACTACTATGAAAGCATAAAGAATTAAGAACTCATATAGATTTTTTTGTTTTGTTTTGTTTTGTTTTTGTTTTTTTTTTGAAGAAGAAGACAAAGACGAAGGAGAAGGAGAGAGAGGCAAAGACAGAGACGAAGGAGAAGTAGACAAACAAAAAAGACAAAGGTTGGGTATGAACAACCAGGGGCTCAAGCCATTCGTAGGCACCAGTCGACTACCACAGGAGTGTCGACTGGAAGAGGGGACGACTGAAAGAGGTCTAAGGAGCCTCCAAGAGTGTCGACAGACCTATAGGGACAGACTAGGGCTGCTGATAGACGTAGAGGAGGACAGAGGAGGCTTCGGCTGCCCTGGTATGGAACCGGCTGACCTTCGGCTTAACTGGGTAAGGGCCGAATGGCCAAGAGCTGCCTTTGGGTGGCCTGGATAGGGGTTGGCTGTCCCAGACAGGGGTTTGAGTGGCCTGGGCAGTCCTTCGGTGGAAGCAAGGTGACTGTGATTGGTATTAGGTTCCTCCTATTGTGGCTCTGATACCATATAAGTTTAGAGAAGAGAGAGAGATAGGGAATGTGTGAGACCTCATCCCCTTTTATATTAAGAATAAAGCATAATTACAGGAGTGCCATAAGGCATGAATTATGGGCCAGCTCATTACAGCCCATTACATCAATCAAGGAATACAATTTCTTTATTCTAACATAATTTCCTTATTCTAACTGGGTGTTCAAATTTGTTAGTGAAGCACATCAATAGATAAAAAAAAGTTAAGAATGAACTGAAGAAGAAATGAAATATAAACAAAGCAGAGAACAACAAAATTAAAGTAGGAAAACTAAAGCTAAGTTTCCTCTCTTATCTTGAACTTTCCATTACTGTACATGACATCTGCCTTAAGATATTCACTGTTTTCTGTAGTTGTAGACCACAGCCATGTACATCTATATTTGGGGAGGTGACTGGGGGTGGCACTTACACTCGCAGTCAAGACATTGCATCTTTACACCAGAGTCAATGCTTCTTTTTATTTATTTTTTTATTTTCTTCTTCAAGGCTTTAAGGCATTCTGTGATCTGATTCCAACAACTGACAGCTCCAAATGCTTAAGCTGTTAGAGACTTGTGTAACTATTGGAGTAGGAAATTCTTTTGCTCAAATCTTCTCACGTGTTTGCTAATACATTATTCATTCATGTGGGCGGTCCATTTATGAGTGGCCAGACATGGAGAGTGTAGAAATATATTATAAATGCCTCACTCAAACTTTTTGGCACAGTTGGTGGCCAATACTTTATTTTGGGGAGTTGCTAAACTAGCACTTCATTTTTTAGTCTGCAAATTATAGGCTTCTCCTTCAATATTCCCTTCCTTCATTATGGTTCTTCTTGTCTGGCCATCACTGCCAACCCAAGAATTCTCATTATTTTCCTCTTCTTTTTTTTTTTTTTTCCTAGTAGTATTAATATTAAAAAAAAAAGAACTGTCTGTCAGTTTGGCTTTTCTGTCTTACCTAATGTTAGGAAAGTTTTGCGTGATTTTCTAACACTAAATAAGGAGAAAGAAAATGAGAAAGAGAGGTCGAGGGGCAGTTTTGGTATAAAAAACTAGAAAGTAGAAAGTTCCTGTAGATGCTAGATGGTCACCTCTGTAGTTGTAAGTGGAAGCATCTGTGTGTGTTCGACAGAAAGCAGGGGAGCCATATAATATGAATTTTCTCAGTATTGAATTAAAAACATTTTGATCTGTTTTCAGCATACATAATACATTGTAATTTTTTTACATGAAACAATGTCTTAAACCCTTTTTTATTAACGATATTATAATATGTGGCTCAGTTCCGTGGATCAGAGATGATTGAACTACAAAATTTCCGACCTGCTTCTGTTGATGATGTTGCTAGTGTTCATGCAAGAGCTTACTTGTCAGGGCTTGAGAAGGTAAGGTTGTTTGAATTGGAACCACATGGCAATTCTATATTCTTTGTTGCATAGTTCTGCGCTCTCTCTCTACCTTTTTTACTTGTCTTTTTCTTTTTTAGAATGCTTATCGTTATAAGATATAATTTTTGGAACTTATGGAGAAGAAAGGTTTCCACTTCTTGTTCCTTGGATTATTACATTTGATAATGTCTTGTTGTTGTTGTCCAAGGAAGTTACAGTGCACTCTCTATTATGCGTCATTTGATCTGTTATTGCGCTGCATTCTAATAGATGTCATTTAGTTTGATTATTTTTGGATGACATTTCCTCACTAGACGCATATGCTTCTCTTGATACCAAAGTGTAGGTATGGGGTTAAATTATAGATAAAAAGGCTTATCTCAGCAATTGGTTAATCTGGGAAGAACTTGTAGCTTGTGGTGGGATATCATATCAATGGTATGTGTTATATGTGTGGTTAAGAGAAGTGTATACAAACTATATTAAATTGAAGTTTTTTGCATGTTATGTACATTAACTCTGTATCTTCATCTAAAGTTTGTTTTTTATTTATTTATTTTTCAGGACAAAAAATATCAATATTTTTCTATCAACCATACTTTTGTAGCTGAAGAAACTCCAAATTGATGCTACAAAAACTTGTTCGTTGAATGTTCATGGGCGCCGACTCCTCCTTACTGAACTAGACGTTCACAAGTTATTGGGCATTCCTACCGAAGGCAAAACAATAGAACTAAAAAAATCTTCACAAGCATTTCCCAAGCTATTTGAAGAACTTGGAGTTGTCCAAGGACCTATCAAACTGAATGCTTTGAGAGAGTATTTGACCAAAACAGAGGGAGCTGGAGAGGAATTTATGAGGATATTTGCCCTATACATGTTAGGTGCCTTCTTATGCCCAACCACAAAGGATGTTGTTAAACAATCATTCATTCACCTCATTCAGAATGTGGATGGCATGAAGGATTATAATTGGTCAAAGTTCACTCTTCAATTCTTTGTTCGTGGTTTATGCAAGTACAATTCGAAAAGTCACTCACAACCAAATGGATGCTTATTTCTTATAATGGTATGCTTCTAACCAATTACAAATTGTTTTGTTAGAAATACTTGACTTCAATGCCTTTTTCATTACATAGTACATGTTAAATTAATACATTTTTTTGATGCAGTTGTTTTACTTTGATCGTGTTGCTCCTAGTGGTTGTGATGCTGGTCGTGCTCGTTCGATCCCCTCCTTGGCTTATTGGGGTGATGCAGAAATAAAGGCGACACTGAAACTATTCCAAAATTCAGGAGGTTACCAGAATGAGGAGGTCATCCTTAGCGTATCCCTTCTTTTATGTTTGGTTTTTGTTTGTTATTTTTCATGTTGAAATGGAAAACTAAATTGTTTACGATGTGTCTATAAATAGGTTGATGTTAATTTTGTTGTTGACGAGCCAATGCAACCATTTGTACAAAGTGAGGAAATGAAAAATATGAATGATATTCGGATTTCAAAAATTGAGACGACTGTTTGTGACATGAAAAGTGTTTTGGAAGAACTAGTTGTTATTGTTAAAAGTGGAATAACTAATTCTTCCATTCCGAAGGTCATGGAAAAATGTGAGCCACTGCAAATGTCAAAACAACAGGAAGCGGGGCACGGCCATTGTAAATGTGAACCTGGCATAGTTGCACCTGGAGTTGTGGTAGAATCTACAGTTGTACCTATAGTTGAACATGTCCGCCCTATACTCGTGCCAAAACCTAATGTTGTGGTTGAATCTACGGTTGTACCTACAGTTGAACATGAGAACAATACACTCCCGCCAAAACCTAATGTTGTGGTAGCATTAGAGAACATGGAGGAAAATAGAATCCCGCTCACACCATCCAACTTGCAATTGGATGCCCATCTTCATGAGCAAACCAAACAAGCGAAGAACAAAATCAAGGTAAGATTGAACAACAATCGAAGAAAGAAAATCCCAAAACTCCAACTTATTGATGAATCTAGTTCATCCATTGGTCCATATGGCGGTCCTTGCACTCAACATTCGGATGCCCGGGTGGACATACATTCACCTTTTACAGCCATTGCTGGTAAGAAAAGGAAAGCCACTCAGAAAGTACCAACCAAGACAAAGCTTCATTTAGATGAATCAGATTCATCTCTCGATACAAAGGAGGATAAGTTTGCTCAAGTAAGTCATGTACATAATATATGTGCTATACAATGTTGCTATTCCTATAAATATATTTTAGGATTTTTCATTATTTATTGTTCGTTGTAATTTGTTTTAGAGTTTGAACTTACTTGGAAAACTACTTGCCCTCAATTTTGAAGCATCTGCTACTGCCATTGAGGTTATTACTAATTTCATTATTGTTCTTGATCTCCAATCCCCTTATTTTAATGCACTGCAAGAAGTATGACAATTTATTGTTTATGTGTTCGGTTAAATTCACAAGTCATCGACTACACAAATTGTGAGGCCATGTCCTTTATCTGCTGAGGAACAAATTGTGAAGGCTTATTGTTTCGATAAGGATTTGGAAAGCAGGTAATTTTATTGCGTTTGTATGTTCCTCTCTATCACCAATAAGTGCAACTCTTCAATTTGTACATGATGCAGTGAGGATATTGTGGTCATGGAGTTGTTTTACACGCCGGTTGAATTTGCCACCCGATTCGATTTGTGCTCATTACAACCAAAAACATGGATTTGTGGTTCCGTAAGTGTTCATTTCATGCATCAATATTGCTATGTGAAGTCATTTTTAAGGATATAGGTTTTAAATTATTATTTGATGCATGTATTTCAGATTATTAATTTAGTTGTAGCACAATTGACAAATGCACAAAGGAGGCTCTTCCCCGATAAGTATCATAGGACGTGGTACTTTCCCACATATGTATCGGTGAGTAGTCTAGTGTGTCAAGTTTATGTTTGGTTATTCATGTATACTTATTGATGTATACTTGTGCATTATCAATTATAGCAACATATTATCAATGGGGCGGACCATGCAAAGCTATGTGACAAATATTTTGGGGAGTCTCGATACACTGGGAAGTTTCATGCCTGTCAAGAAGTAATGTGTCAAGCATTCTTCCATTTTACAGGATTATTTTAAATATCCCCTCCATTTTACAAATATTTTTATTATTTATTAAGTTTTTTAGGGAATCAACGTCGTCACTATTTTTTTTTATAAATTTTGTAAACTGGTTGGGCAACGTTGCATGACCCTTTTTTTTATTATTGTCACTCAGATATATATTTCGGTCAACGACCATGAAGAACATTGGTTTTGTGTCAACATAGATATGGCACATCGCGTGGCTTATATATTTGACTCGAGTCCCAGCCTCACAAATGACAAACGTCGTGAATTAATGGCAAGGAAATTGGTAAGTCGTTTATTTTATTTTATTTTTTTAAAGAAAAAAAACAATCAGCACAATCTATCTTACAACAATCATGCATAGGTTCAAACAATGCATTTGTTGTTGCAACAATATTTTGGAGACCTTTATGTTGCAAATGTGAAGGAGTTCGAATTAGAGAGGTTGAAAGACGCTTGTCTCCAACATAAAACCGATAGGTATTCTAAAATTTCTTCATTCGCTATTCAATTTTGGCTTTGTTATTAACATTACACACAAGTTTGACATTCATATGTATGTTGTCATGAAGCTACGACTGTGGTATGTTTGTCATGAAGTATATGCAAGGTGTTGTTATGCTGACCGGCGTACACAAGGTGACTGTTCAATGTTAACCACGTAATTACACTATTGCAATTACAATGTCATATGATGGTATTGTTGATGGAATATTTTTTGTTTTGTTTCCTTAGTTTGATAAACTGGAAAGGTTTAGGCTACTAGTTGACCTAGTGAACGATTCGTCCAACCGCATTTATATTGAGGTTATGAATAGGCTCGAACAATACAAAGAGAGGTGCGTCCCCAAACCATGAACAACTTATGCCCTTCATAAACTCAGCTGATTACTTACTGAATGCAATTTCTTTTGTAACAGGTACTCTAGGCTCTGGAAGGTTACAAGGAAAAAAAAAGTTTGATTGTAAACATGGCTGTTTGAAAGAGATTGATTCGCCTTACCGTACTTTTGCCACTATGCTTATTCACAATTATGAACATATTAGATGGTTGAAGAAACATGGATGACTAAAGTAACCCAGTTTGGTAGTATTTTGTGGACGATTGAAAAAACATATTATTTTTTGGGTTTCAATTTGTATGGAATTTATATTGTTGCTCAAGATTGGGGTGATGACACTATTTGTGATATTTAACTGTACCACATTAATCTTGGTTGTTACATTTACAATCCATCAAAAATTACACACATGTACCAAATGTTAGTAGGGAAACTGTTTTAAAAACTGGAGTACGAGTCCATGCATTGCTACATATATAGTACAAAATAATTTTTGTTGCTTAATCAGTTCATGTCCAACTAAAATTGTGCCATTAGTGTATACTATCATGCACACATTTCAAATGACAAGAGTGTAATAGGACTAGTCCTTGGCAGAGTAACAAAATAACTAATAAATTTTCTAAATTTTACATTTAAGAAAACACACAAAATGAACAATAGAAAAAAAAATTAAATAAAAAATATGAAATAACCTACTAAAATCGCCAATAATTCGTTTCATCTCCCCACTTAGAAGGCGCGCAAAGGTAGTTCTTTGCAAATTTTAAAAATACCAAGAACAATGACAGTATTTGCTACAAAAAAGCAACAGAGGACCTGCATTTCCTTGCTAATAAGCAACACTTAATGTATCCTTCAACGACTTAGAAAGAAAGAACGTCTAAGAAATGTAAGGAATTATAGTTGTTAATCACATTCCGTGCATAAATATCATACTAAGTTTTGGAATCGATGTATCAACTGTGTAGTCAATTGGTATCCATAAATTTCAGCAAGCTATACATACATCGTTGGATTTGAACCAAAAAGAACGTCTAAGAAATCTAAGGAATTATAGTTGTTAATCACATTCCGTGCATAAATATCATACTAAGTTTTGGAATCGATGTATCAATTGTGTAGTCAATTGGTATCCATAAATTTCAACAAGCTATACATACATCGTTGGCATTGAACCAAAAAAAAAAATTAATTGGACATGTCTATCAAAAATGTCGAAGCATCATACTAAATAATATTGTTGACATAAACCATCCAAATGTTGTCCATCACATAAGCCATCCATGAATCCTAACATTGTTTCAATTTTCTTTTCATAATAAATGGGACAAAAAGTAACACTGTTCGCAAAAGTATGGGATGATCAAAGTACCACCACTGGTTGCACAAAAAAGTAACATTGTTTGTAAAAAAAAGTTGACACTTTCTGCACAAAAAAGTAACACTGTATGCAAAAAAAAGTAACAGTGTCAGCTAAATCATTGGCCTTGCAAACTTTGTTCAACCATCATTGTCTGTGTCCATTTGTTGGCTGTCATCATGGTTGGACCCATTAGATTCCTGCTCACTATCATTAGAACTAGTTGAATTCTCAAAATCTTCACCACAAAAGGCTTTCCGCATTTTTTTTAGCTCTAACCTGACCTTCCTCATGTCTTTCTTGTGCTGCAACTCCATCCGGTTCAATATGGACACAACCTCGTACAAACGAGTTGATATGCTCTCCAATGATGTAGGATCTTGTCTTTCACAGTGCTTTCGACTTTGCCCTTGTGTTTTCCCATACGTTCCACGACCTATGTGGCTCATCTTCCCCTTCCATTCATCATCTGGTCGAGTTGGAACACAAAGCTCAAGTAGCATATCAGTCACGAGGAGGCCGAATGGTAATGCTGCATGTGGATTGTTTGCTTTTGCGACAGAATCCACAACTTGCCAAATTATCTTCGGAACATCTAGAGGGCTGAAATTATGGACAGCATACAACATGAGTGCTCGTTCATGGTCAAAAGTAGATTTCACCCCCCTTGGGTCAAGATTGTACCACAAGATAAGATGAAGAACGTCACGGTCAGGCTTAAGGAACTTTACATGATACTTGTCTTGTGGTATGACTCCTTCGATGTACAAATCATCAACAATTTGGGCTTCATTAGGAAGGTCAACACCAGGAAGGTATGGATATTGTGTTTTGTCATCATGTGTTGGTCGTTGAATGTCTAAGAATTTTGATATGCAATCCGCGGAAAACACCACATCTTTCCCCCTCAGTTTTGTTTTCAAAATCAAGTTGTCTGTATCAGTTGGCTTTTGTATGCTGCCAAAGAATTCCCGTACCAGGTTGACATTAGCCTTCCCTTCCCGTTCGATTAGGTTTTGGATATGTAGGTGGCCCACAATTGCTGGAATATCAGTATGAGTTAACTCCTTCAACTTCATAGCCCGCTCTACCGTAATAGCCCGTTTAGCAAAAATACCAAGGTCAACGTGAGGAGCTTCCGCTTTTCCTTTACTCGGTTTTTTGTTGTCTTTTTCCGTGGCATCTTCAATTACCTACGTAATATCCAAACATATTAAAACATATGTACGTCATTGGAGAGATTCAAATTTTAATCATACAATGACAAATGCAAATATACTAAAACCATATTGATTTCAGTCATCAATGTCCACCATTTCTTACCAAGCAAACAGACAATTAAAAAATCTACAAAAGAAAAATAGAGACAGTTCGGTATTATTAACAGTGATTGTTTGTAAAGTAATGGCATGAGCAAGTCTTTATTTTATCAGCAATCAAACAAATTTAGAGTTTATTCACCTTTATTTTTCAAATTAATCTCCAAACTACGAAATTTATTAAGTCAAAAATATTGAAAAATATTAAGTCAAATATTTCAATGGAAGAAACACTCAAGTCAAAATATTAAAACATAGGCAATTTTTGAATTTATAATTAAATTCGAAAAATGTTTTAGGAAAATTCTTCCAAACACAATTCACTTTTTAAGAAACACCTAAAAGTTAATTGTGTTAGTTTCAAATGTGTCTAACACATGTGTAGACATGAGAATATCCAACATTTGTCATGATTCATTAGTCTGCTCAACACCTTTGATTTTTACCCATAATGAGGATTCTGCATCTTCTATGACCTGGGTGAAGGAAAGTAGCCTTGCATATGGATTTGGATCATTACAGTCAAGTTACTGTACTCTCACTTGTTATAAGCAGTTGTAATTTTTACTCTCGACTGCTTCAAAATGAAGATTATTCCATGATTCGGATCTCTTGTGTGAGCAAATAGCCAAATAAGCTCAAGTCCTAATTTGACTGCGTCAACAGGCTCAAGTCCAAAATTTTCTTAGATGCTTTTAGTTTTAAGGAAGTACATTTGCAAAGTTGGTTTAATGCTACACTATTGTTTGAATGACAACTTGGGTTCATGTTACTAATTTTTTTGTTGGATTATGAAGTTGTTTATATTTTGGCAATGCACATCTCCATCATCTCTTATTATACCTATACATCGATACCATACCATTCCACCATAAGCATAGTTATGTGTCACCTAACAGCAATGTCCACCATTTCTTACCAAGCAAACAGACAATTAAAAAAATCTACAAAAGAAAAATAGAGACAGTTCGGTATTATTAACAGTGATTGTTTGTAAAGTAATGGCATGAGCAAGTCCCTATTTTATCAGCAATCAAACAAATTTGGAATTTTTTCACCTTTATTTTTAAAATTATTCTCCAAACTACGAAATTTATTAAGAATGCCTAAGATTAAAACAACTAAGACATTAACAAAACATAACTACTAGCCACTAATGTCTCCTTGTAAAAACAATGTTTCGATCACTGTAAGCCTCATCATGAAAGTCAACTACACTGGATCATTTGGATAAATTGGCAATTCATCGATATCATCCGTGTGGGGATCCAACTCTGTGTTCATGAATGGTTCACTGTCTGAGTTGCTACCCTCTCTCTGGCTACTTGAAGCCAATTTTTTACACGTCCGCTTCGTGTGTCCGATGCTCCTACAGTAGCAAATAATGCATAAACAATTTTAATAATCATATGCATGTAACAGGATATAAAAAGGTCATACAATGAAAGTACCATACCTACAATACCCACACCGCCTTGGTTTTGGAGGTTTACCCATAGAAGATGTCCCTCCGGGGTTCCCTTTGGTCTTCACTACATTCGGATCACCAACGCCATATAGTTTGGGTGCAACATTTTTGTCCCCAGCCTCGGCGTTACCTTCTTTTCTCATTGCCCAACGTTTTTTCATCTACGATATCAGCTGGAAAGCTATTTCCCTTGCCTTTTCAAAATCTTTGTCCGCGTGTGAGGCATAATATGACATTTCACTAAAACAGGAGCTGAGTATACCAAACCGAGCTGTCTGTGTTAGGGTGCTACAAATTTGGGTAAGACTTGGTTGTTAACACTTTGACCTACCACGTCTTGTCCATCTCTGCAAGACACAACTCGGTGGAATACACATTAATTGTTCAGATTTCATAACAGCAATCATGTGGCAGCAAGGGATGCCAAACGACTCAAACTTCAAGCAACAACATTTCATTGTGATATTAGCTGGAAAATACTCAACCGTCCACGTGCATGTTGGTGCCTTGTACTCACCAAAACGGTAGGTGCGATGATCCTCTAGCTGAACTCTTTCCATCATAAACAATTTACCCTCTTTCCTGATTTCATGTTGAAACAATGAGAAAATCTTCCGAGTAAAGAGTTCAGCTGCATGTTTCTCCAAACTCCTCAATGGCGTAGTCAAAACCGGGAAACTATTCTCTGTTTTAGATTCTGTTTCTGCCTCATTAACACGCATTCTAGCAAGAGCCCTATCATACTGCGCTACAAATTCATACAACCTAACCTTTTGGTTTAGGAATATATTGAAATATGCATTCATACCCTCTACACGTTGAGTGCTCCTCATTCCAGCAAACATGTGACCATAGAGATATGCCTCAGCCCAATTATCACGCTTCAGATGAATATCCAACACCCAGTTATTGTTCTCCAACTTGTACTGTTTCACCATAACAGCCCAGGCATTGTCAAACTCATCAATTTTACATTTCTTTAACATCAACTGTGCAAAATCAGCTGTAAATTCTGGAATGTGGACATTTGTTGAGGCATTTTTCTCTAGATGCCAAGAACATAAACGATGTCTGCAGTTTGGAATAACTCTTTTGATTGCCTGACGCATTGCCCTATCACCATCTGTTACAACGGAGATGGGTCTTTTACCATCCATGGCCTCCATTAACATTTCCAGCACCCACGTGTATGTCTCCATTGTCTCATCAGGTAACAAAGCACATCTGAATATAGTTGTCATGAAATGGTTACTCACGCCAGCTAGAATTACAAATGGCTTCTTATATGCATTTGTACGATAAGTAGTATCAAATACCAATACATCACCAAATGCAGCATAATCCATTCGAGACCTATAATCTGCCCAAAAAATCTTGTCCAACCGGTTGTCCTTATCGACGTTGTATTTGAAAAAAAATAATGGATCTGCATCTAATTTAGCTGACAAGTATCCTAACGCACCCTCTGCATCCCCTTCTGCGATTTGTACTTTGCGCTCATCTTGGAATTGATTGTGCAAATCTCTGTGAATGAAGCCCACCTTCTCATAACCCCCTGACTGATGGACCATAAAATCCATGATCTGACTCGTTTTCATACCCACATTGCACATGGCCTTTGCTTGAGCTTGGTCTGCACTTGTTACAAACCTATGCGACCAAAGAAAAGGGACGCAGTGTGGTGCTGCCAACGGATGGTTGTGTTCCCCTACAAAGTGGGTCACAACATATTTCCTAGCTGTCTTGTCATAACGCACACGAAATGTGGCATTACAAAAAAGTCTAGTTTCTGCCCTAGGAGTTCTTACCCGTTCCACACGTTGCAAGTATTTCTTTTCTCTTACACCTTCCCTTGAACAAACCCATTTCCTACTCTCTACAAATTTGTTGTCTCCAGTAATTCTTTTTCTACTTCTTCGTACGCTAAAACCGATGACCTTAGCGTATGCATTGTAGAAAGTATAAGCATCATCCTCTGAATTGAATTTCATTTGCAACACATCTTCCTTAGTAAGCATTCGTAAACTATCATAGGTTTGGGAAGCTAACCCTTCTTTCACATCAACAACATCATCCTTGCCATCTAGAGCAAATTGATCATCAATTTCAGTATTGACCTCTTCAGGCCTACTACTTTCAGGTTCATCCATCGTATATACACTAAACCATACCCCAAAAAATGTTAAAAAGCATCAAAATATTGGATAACTTATTCATGGGCCAATGCTTATTTCAAGGAACAAGCTGGCCAATTCTCCTACAAAAAACCATTGGAATCAATCATAAAAAAATAAAGAAACTAACCCAAAAATAAAAAAAGAAAATAAAAAGTTAGCAAATTATAATCATTGCCAATCCCTCCGCAGTTTTTACTATACAATATTAATCTACAAGTTTATGTTTCAGAAATAAGCTACAACACAAGTTCTGAATAAGTCTAGGCATCAGTAGAACCTCATGTTGATGTAGGCAAGCTTCAAATCTTCTCATATTTCTGTAGTTCCAGAAAGCCAGATGAACCAAGCCCAATATCTTCACTTTCTAGTGCTTGAATACCTATGCCCAAAAATTTTCCCAAAGGTGCTCCAACTTTGCTGGAGGACAGCAATATCAGAACCAATAAATCTGGAAATGAAATGACAAGAGCGGAAGTCTAAACTCTGTTAGACTGAAACTACATAAGCCAGACTAACCTGCCAAGGCCATTTTCTCCAATAGATAGAGAATCCAGTGGCCTCTTTAAAGTTGAAAGAACACCTACAAGTTGACTCACTCCATTACATGAAGGCTCGCAATTTTCCACTTTCAAATCAGCAAAGTGAGAGTCCCTTTCAGACATCTCAACAAAGTAGGGGATTAAACTCCTGAAAAGTCTGGAACAAGTTGTAAGACTGACTGAACTGGACAAAACCTTGTCCCAACTCAACAACAAATAAATTCAAATAAATAAATAAGCACACTAGCCAGTGCCCTGCTATCAATTCAAAACAAATAAATTAAAAAACACAAAAGCAATTACCCTACTATTAATTAAAATGAAACAAATAACTAAAGTAGCACACCCGCCAGTGCCCTGCTATTAATTAAAAGTAAATAAATTAAAAGCAGACCTGCTAATGCAACCGCTACGGAGGAAGGAATGGAGGAGGTATAGGTTTACTTCTACGTTAAGATGGAGAAATTGAGAACCTATGACAAACAAAAACAAAACATCGAAATAGAGTTAGTAAAGAAGACAATACTTAAGGAAAGTAATGATTATGGCGAGAAAAGAAAGAATCTATCTACGAAAAATATTATTTTGCACATCTTTTTACCTTAACAAACTGCATAAGCAATAACAGAGATAAAAGTCTACTACCTTTGTTCAAAGTATGAATAACCATTACACAAATAAACATTTACACAAATGTACCACAACCAACCGTTTGACCACTTCAAACAAAAATTAAATAAAAATATCCACAAAAAAGGATTATTTGATTGGATGAACTATTGGATTATTTGGTAGATCATTTTTTGGTTAATTTCCTAGTATTTCCTATGTCACAGGTGAAGCTGAGTAACTTCTAAATCAATGGACTATTGGATTGTTTTTCTGAAAACTTCGTATCCGGCCTATAGAACTAATGGACTACTGGATTTGGATTATTGTTATTGGATTTTGTAATCTTGATAGAACCTTAATGGTGTTGAAGTTCATATTCACTGATTGGCGTGAATATTTATTCTCACAACTTTCACCATCTAATATTCACAAACAAGAAAGGATAAGCTTTGTACATCTTGGAGATTTTGCATGATAGAAGATAAGTTGGAAGTCTTTGTCAAAGAACAAGGTGAACGAATATAACAAAAATTGAATTCGAATTTGAATTTTAATATACAATCTTCACCACCACAATTACAAGCTTGCTTTTCTACCCAAGATAAACTATAAAAGCCGACCCCAGTAGTTTAGCGGTATAGGGTTAGACCCTGTGATGAATTGTAAACCTAGACATCTTAGTTTGACTCTCATTAGTGTCTCTCGGGCTTAACCCATACCTGTGGTTTACCAATGATTGCAGGTATCAAAAGTTCACTCCATAAGGGTGGGTCAAATGTGGCCCTGCCTTTCAATTGCGTTGTCTAAATCTTACTGCTGAAAAAATGGACCATCAAATACCTTAAAAATGGTTAAATAAGCTGCATGGGATATAACACAGAACTATTTTTTTTTTTATTTTCTCACTTTTTATACAGATTTAAACTTTATATAATTTGAATCATACTCAATAAATTTAATCCGTATATTTTAAATTTTTTTTTCCCCTTACTGAATATAACATTGATGGGATCCAATGTCGTTGATGAGGGAGGATATTTCATGAACAAGAAATGATTTTGGGATGCATTAGGATCCACGTATGGTTTCACCAAAAAGAGCTACCAAGTGCACAAACCCTTTGGTGGTTTTGCACTCAATACCACCAAAGATATTGGCATACCTGGAGAGCCATATGAAAAACGCAATATTTATCACAGCTAAGAGTGAAACCCACATGCATTTGAGTTCAAATGTCTTTAACTTTTTTTAGTGTTGTGTCTGGTCTTAATTGATAGACATAATTTATGGATGACTACGAGTATTTAGAAGTTTATTGTACATGATAGATTCAATACAACCCTACTTGGAACAAAAATTAATTACAACGGTGATACCATCCGACCAATAAAATATCGTAAATGAAATTTGTTTGATATTTTTTGTCTTTCCTAATCCAATCATGTTGTCCCTACTAATATTAGCCCTCCCTTTTGTTTCTGGCTATTGTTGTGTTGTTTTTGTTCAATGAAAATTAATTTACCAAAAATAAAAAGAAAAAGCACAAACTGTCCTGATAGCTTTATTAACTAAGAGAACATGTTAATGTTAACATTAATCCTTAAGGAAAACCATCATTAAATTCTATAAAGACATGGTTATTATGGGTCCACCATGTTCTTATTTCTATCCAGGCAAACATGGCTTTAACAAAATTTACACCCCAAAAAGCAAATCAAAGAGGAAATGAACCAAACAAAGCTAAGTAAGAAAGAGCATTCAAGAAAATCACCCTTCACAAAAAAATAACAAATAAATCAACATCAAAATCAAAATCAAATTCAAAATAAAATTAAAATCACCAGTGATAACAACAAGGTTTAATGGCTAGAATGAACATTGAGATATAGTTAGCTAGGCTGCTTTCATGGAGGAGCATTTCTTAACTATCCAGGCAAAATAAGTTTTCTTTTTATTCTACACTTGTTCAGTATAGTTTTTGCATTTTTTTTAATTTTATTTTTTCTATTTTCATTTTTGTCTCTTTATAAACAAAATAATAAAAGGTTTGTTGTAGGTTATTTTATCCAATTTGTGGTTATGACCTATTGGCGATGGTTACGACTCAATTAATGGGCTTACTAGTTCTGACCTGATTCTTGTTTCATTCAATCATAATATATATTATGAGTTATTTTGAGGATTAGGGTTATGAGATTAAACAGAAGTTTTGCTACAAAAATGACTTTTGATAGAAACAGTCGGTCATTATAATTTCTCTTCTTTTGATAGTTAAACCCTTTGTCGTTTTTTGCTCGTGGATGTAGGCTTTTAGACAAACCACTCGTATGTTTGTATTCTTGTGTGATTCCGCTGTGTTACTTTGTTTTCGTTTGTTCCGTCATGACAAAGTTCAAAAACTTGTGATAGCGGTTTTCAAAAATGAATATATGATATTTCTAAACATTTTGTTTTCAGAAAAAGTTTGCCAAACTAGTTTTCTACTTTTTCTTTCCCCAAAAAATTTGAAAACAAACCAAACATATCCATGAGCAGTGACTGAGCATGGTATTGTTGTGACAACAAAAAGCACAAACCTACCCTTCTCCCTTAAAGATTGAATTCTAGCATTCCTAACCTAAGAAACATCACTCAAGCATTTCAACATTTAATCATGGGATTGGATGTAAAGTGAAGAAAAGGAACAAGGAGAAGCTTGGACTATTAAAGAAAATGTAAGCACAGAATGAACAAATTTTATCACTTCTCTTCTCTACTCTAATAACTAGTGTATGTATGCATTCTCTCTCTGTCTCTGTCTCTGTCTCTCTCTTACACCCACTTATTCACCCACACTCTATAACATATGATACTATGTAGTTTATTTGAGCAGGATAAGTAAATAAAGGTATTGCCCAAAAATTATACTTCACAAGGCTAGGCTACAACAAATATAAATAAGGCTGAGATATTTTCTTAACATTCAACTTGGAGCAAACGTGTCTATCATGCCCAACTGTACATGGTCTTAATTTTGGTTACTCTCTGAATAGGATATCAGTAATTGAATTAGTGTACCTCTATAAGTTTGGGGTGTTAGTGCTTTGTGGGTTTCTAAGTAATGGTGCTAGCAGGTTTATTGTTACTGTCCATGCTTAGATACAACTTGAAAGTTTAATTTTGTTCTTTAGACTTATTGAACACAGAGAAATTTGAATTTTTTGAAGTGCGGTCTAGCATGTAAGTACGTCAAACATATGAATACATGTATATGTTTTGCTATAGACATTTGTATATCATAGGTGTGAGTTATTTGGTTATATTTGTTCTTAGATGTAGTCATATTTTCTACATCTCCCTTCACCTTTGGTTTCTTGGTTTTCACAAATCTTTCCTTGCTTATGTTCAACACTAGAATGCTTCACACTGAGATTATGTTCCACACGTCTACGAGTGCTACGATCGAATATATTATGGTACCCTCTTTTATGTTTCAATAACAGTGCCACAGCATCTTCTGCCCTGATTTCATTTCCAACTGATGAAATTGTCGACTATTCAGAAGCATTGGTTTCACTGAGCTCAGACCCCAAAGATCTGTTTTTCAGTGTTAAAAAGTAGTCACTTATCCAATTCAAGACCGAATTAGATGTGTTCTTGGCTGCCAATACTAAAGAAGAAGTTTGTGATTTCAAGGTTAAGGGAAGTTGGCTTGAGAGAACAACTAAAACAGCAGCACTCAAATACACAACCTGATCTGATTCAGATTGGAAACAAAATCTTGGATGGAATATATGTTAGTTGGTCATCATCTGTGTTAGTTGTTCTGTTCTGCTGTGTTGTCATCATCTGTGTTGTGTTCTGTTCTGCTGGTTGTTCTGTTCTGCTGTGTTGTTCTGTTCTGTTGGTGACATTCGAGCAATGAGTTCTATTCTGTTGGTATTGAGTTCTATTCTGTTCTGGTAGGCTAAATGCTGGTTAAGGCGTGTTCATGGTTTTGGTTTTGGTCTGCTGTAATTGAAGTCTTGTTGAAGTCTGTTGAAGTCTTTTGTATGCTGCTGTTCTGTTATATGCTGTTGTCCTATGGCAACATACAACAGATGTTGTATGACTCACAGTATGTGATCATCTGTGATGCATATTGCTGTCCTATGGCAGCATACAGCAGCTGCTGGTATTGAGGTTCTGTGTTGGGTGCGACATGTTCTGTTTCTACCTTGGGTGCTGTTGGGTGCAATATATGGCTACCTTGGGTGTATGATTATAGAAGACATGGATACATCAGCTGCTGGTGTAAGGGTGTTACCTTGGGTGCAGTATTTGGATACATCATCAGCTCACATAGTTTAGGTTTAAAAGAATGTTTGCAGGTTTGAGGTCTCAATGCAGTAGAGGCTGTGGCTTTGTTCGGTGAAGAAAAAGAAGAGCAGTGGTGACCTCAGCAGATATTCTGAAGCGTGTTTTCCATGGCAATGGAGGAGAGTTCTTTTTCGGGAAGAGCCTATCTTCTAAGCTGCCATTTTCCATGTATTCATAAACAAGGCATCCATACTCAGGGCAGGCACCCAGAAGAAGAACCATGTTTGGATGTCTTATGTAGCTTAGTACCTCAACCTGCATGGTGAGAACAATAATAGAAAGTTAGATGCTTAAGTTGGTGTTTGGACACAGACAGACATAATTAGCTTATTTAAAGCTGCAACCTTCATATATGGTGTTTGTTCAGGATAGTTTTCTACATGATCCGAGTATACATCTACAAATTGACAACAGAAACAAGGAATACATTATACCTTTTGTTGAAATTGTTTATTCCCTTGTGACATTTCCGACCTTAGAACCTTAATGGGAGAACTTTGACAATAACCTTTCACCCTACAAAAGGTCATGCCTTAATTAATGCTATTGAAATCCATGAGGTTATTACGGCAGAGTCTAAAACTTTGCCAGATGAAGATAAATATTCATTCCTTAATTTTCAAATGTTTCAGATTTTGTTTTACTGTTTGACTTTGATGAGGTTGCTAGATTCATGTTTATTTAAAGAGTAATGATATACAAATAAAAAATTTACTCACAACATCTATACATAATTATTTGTCAAATTTATATTCATCCATTTTGAATCAAAAGACCCAAAAAAGTGACATTATTTCGAAACTGCCATCGAAACGTGATGATGCCTTACGATTTGTACCCTGTGATAATGTTGAAACTACCTCCCTAAGAAACTCTACCGCTTGGTTTCTAGAGGAAAATTTTGATATTAAACAAGGGTATCAAAAAAATGTTTTTTTTTTTTCGGATAAATAATAAATGACGGTATCAATATTGTTAAGAAAGTTTTTTTTAAAAAAAAAAAACCCTAAATTAAATGTCTACAACTGTCTTCATACTGGAGCATATAGTGGAGATGGAGAAAAGAAGTTTAAAGAACAAATAGAACAAGAAGTTTAAAACCAATTCGAAGAAGTTGATCATTTGTTTGAAGTGATTGGAACCATGCATGGATTGTGTGTCAATCTAAAAGAACAAAAATGGAGGTATAAAGGAGATAACCACTTGCAGGAGTTTCTTCTTCAACCCAATAGATAAAAGAGCAAGTAAAATAAGTCTCCAACTCTAAATTTCTTCTGGCGGGTTAAAATTTGTCCAATTTTTTTGTATTTAAAATAAAATATTGTTAACTCAATATTTTCTTATTTTTTTTACATTTGATTAGTTAGTTTATAGTTCGGTTAAAAAAATTATTAGCTTTATGAGTTTATCTATACAAGTGGTTTGGTTGTGATAAACAGAACAGATCTGGTATTATGATACTTTTGATAGACATTAGACAATGTTAAAAACCACTCCACAATAGCCTAAGTACCCATAAGAACCAAGTAATGAAATCATTACAAAATTAGTTTTTTTAACTCATGTGCCCAATTCCCACACCACAACAGAAAAATTCTCTGTATGTTTTCTCTTCAAGTATGATAAACTGTCTATCTATATTAATATAGTTAGATAAAGGCACATATAATGTTAAAATCTTCCACATTACCCATGAGAAAATGAAAAAAGATGGAAGCTGCAATGTAGTATTCTAAGAAATAGAAATACGAGAAAGAGCAACAGAACACTGATAATTACTCATGAAAATATAAAATGTGAGAAAGGAATTGCGGTCTAGGTTTTCATAGACCAACCCAAGGATTGCGGTCTAGGTATTGTCCTATTTTTATAAACCAACCCAATCAGTTCACAAACGTGAAAGGGGCAGTTCAAAGAAAGTGATTGTGGTCTAGGGTTTCATAGAATGGATATGGAGAAAGGGGGAGAGAAAAAAGCTGCAGAGAGAGAGAGAGAGAGAGAGAGAGAGAGAGAGACATACCTTCAGGCGAAGTCGAGGGTAGGTCTTCTTCGCAGGGATGGTCTTCGAGGGATGGTCTTCGAGGTCAAAGAAGAACGTCTGCGTGCTGTCTCAAAAACAGGGGCTTTGGGGGAAAAAAACTGAAGAAATTTGAAAAAAGGTCACCACCGGTTGAACAGGTTATGAATATTCCTAATTAAATTAATCGGTGGCTGAGATTAATTTATAAAAATCTGATGGTTTAAAATAGATGTGTATATGATGTGCACATCTTATTGAGGTGCACATCTTAACAGCTCCCAAAAAGAAAAATAAAAATAGATGGATATCGTGTACAGCCGTCAGTGCACACGATACTATAGGCTGCCACCGCCTAACTGATGACGCAACTAGTCACTCTAGTTGTTTTGGGAGTTTACTTAGAGGATTTACTTCAGGTAAAGATTCATGTCTAGGACCTTTAGGAAATGTACTATCAGCAAAAGTAACCTAGAGATGCAAATCTATTTAAGTTTCAAGTCATAAATCACAATATATAGAGTTTTTTTTTTTTTGGTCATCTTTTTTTCTTTACAATTTTACACCAAATGTAAACAAATTTAACTTCAGTTTTTCAAGATGCTTCTCATGGAGTAGAGGAGTACGGTACAGCTTACATATGTCGTGCGGTAGCAAGAACAATGTTTGCCTTTAAAATAAAACCACATAGACCCCATGGGGTTCCAAGCTCTGTGAAAATTAGGTGTATGTTTCTCTTCAGGTAGGTCCATGAACAAGCACCACTAGAACACTAATATACAACCCTACTATCTTAATTTCAAAATCTAATGTTCCTACAACACTCTCTCTCTCTCTCTCTATATATATATTATATAGGCATTTTATAGCTTAACCACTACACTACCTAATTTTGGGTTATTGTATACCTGGTATGTAGCTTCATTTAATAATTATAACAACGACAACAATAGATCCACGTGGCTTTCTGGATGTCATTTTGAAAGAAAAAACAAACCAACAATGGGAGATCAGGCCAACATGGATGTAAAAAGGGACACATGCATATGTGCTGGTGGTCAACATGGATGTGTAGAATCTGACATAATGACCTCTAACAAAACTAAATGTAGTATAGTTAAGGGAAATGTAGAAATTTCCTTCTCATTTAGCTTTGTATCTTTGAGTGCTATTTTTTTTTTTTTTTGTGGTGTGTGTGTGTGTGTTTTGTTTTTGGTAGTTTATGGTTGCTCACTTGATCCTTTTTCCTTTTTCTTTGTTTTGTGTGTGTGGACAGATCATGTGATGTATAATGTGTTGTCTACATTCAAAATATAGTGATATTTTTATTGGTCATGTTTTGTTAGTCATTGTCCCACACTGATCAATTTGTTTTTTTGCCTAGAGTTATACACTGAACATCACAACATTGCAAGGTTTTGAAACTTTTATGTCAAGTCTTAAAAACAAAACATTTTGCCCAAGCAAACAAGGAATTGGAGTGGATCTTGTATTAAGCTGTGTGGATAACTATGAAGCAAGGATGGTTGTAAATCAGGTAATGCTATAACAGGCAGTATTTAATCTTTTGATAGCTGTGATTTAGCCATTTGGTTAATAGTTTATTATATTAATGAGGGAGTAATCTTGCTATGTTGTTTGAAATTTAAGAATAAAATATTTAGCTAATTTAGTTGTTATTTTACAGGCTTGCATCGAATTGAATCAGACATGGATGGAGTCTGGTAAGAAACATTTTTTAAAAAAAATCCGTGAGGGAACTTGTTTGATCTTGTTGTGCAAAAATCAGTTGAATATGCTGGCATGTAGTGAAAAGGTTAGAATTGTATTTGTTACTCAGATGGATTGGGACGGTATCTTTTTCTTCCTTGGAATATCATCCAGTATAGTTGTATTCTGACAGGTGTCTTGCAGTCTATGTTAGGTTAGACAAATTGGTACAGTGAATTAATGCTTGAAAATTTGTTTTCTATATTTCATTGGCTATCAGCTCAGGTGAGATACTATATATGGTTTGACAAAAATAGTGGTGTAGCATGTTGATGTGGAATAACATGACAGGAGAAAATTGGAATTTTACTTGAGAATTTTATTGATGTATTGAAATGAACTGTGAACCCAATTAAGTTACACTTACACTTTATAATTCCCTTCCAACTTAACGGGATTTAGATTCTCAATCTTAATTAAGTTACACTTACACTTTATAATAAGCACTTAATGGTTATGCATTAATTCATGTGGGATTTGATGCTATGGTAGTTAAATTTTTATTTTTGTATTTGATTGAGATGTTTAATTATCCATGTGGGATTTGATGACTAACAAAAAAAATGTTGTATTTGATGTTATAGTAGTTAAATTTTTATGTTTTTTTGTAATTAACATTTAACACATAATTATATTGTCATTAATTATTTTTATTTTTATTTTTCAGATATTTCCCATATAGGAGTGTGCTTCTTGTGGAATGTATGCCTGTGGAGAATGTGGCTAATTTTTGTTTTTGTTATTGTTATCTACGAAGAATGATGAGAAAAACATTTAATTTTGGTTTATGTTATTTTGAATTATGAACAAAATCATGTATGTAAACATTATATATGTATTATTGAACATTATGTAGTGGGATAATTTTGTTGATGTGTAATTATTAATGGAACAATATTTTATCATGGAGAAATTGTTATTTTTATACAGGAATTTTTATATTATTATGCAATTATTATGTAGAAATTTTAATATTTTTAATAATTTTATTGCAGGATGTTTTTTTCTTTTTTGTGACGGCACTACACCGTCGCAAAAAACAGAAAATTTTAATATTTTTATTGATTTTGTTATAGGTTTTACTTTTTGCAACGGTACTAAACTGTCACAAAAAATAGAAATTTTATTATTTAAAATAGAAATTTTATTATTTTTTTAATATTTTTTACGACGGCAGTACACTGTCACAAAAATAGAAATTTTCACATTTTTAATACTTTTTGCGACGGCATCACACTGTCACAAAAATAGTGTTCTTGTCGTTGCAAAAAAAAGACTATTAGCGGTGGCATTTTTGGATGTCTCAAATAATATTTTTAGCGACGGTAAAATAGTGCCGTCGCAAAAAATCAAGAAATTTCAAACATTATCAGCAACTGTAAAGTGTCGTCGCAAAAGGCAACAATGCCGTCGCAAAACATGAATGCCGTCACAAAAACTCTTTTGCAACGCTCCCAGTTGTGACCTCCCTCTTGCCGTCGCAAAAAGTCATTTGCCGTCGCAAAAAGTTTTTTGCGACGGCATTAGGAGTATTAGCGACGGCATTTTACCGTCGCAAAAAGCTGAAATTTTAGTAGTGCATC
>NW_021024621.1:6591-37377 GCF_004153795.1 Camellia sinensis
TGGCATGGAAGATCCTCAGACAGGGTTACTACTGGTCCACCATGGAGGAGGATTGTATCGGCTTTGTTCGGCGATGCCACAAATGCCAGATCCATGCGAATCGCATGAACATTCTGCCGTCGAAGCTGTACAATATGACTTCACCGTGGCCATTTTCAGTTTGGGGAATCGATGTGATCGGGGCTGTCACTCCGAAGGGGTCGAATGGGCATGAGTTCATCCTGGTCGCAATAGATTACTTTACAAAGTGGGTCGAGGCCCAATCATATGCGGTGTTGAAGGCGTCGCACGTTGCAAAGTTTATCAAAAACAACATCATTTGCCACTACGGGGTCCCAAACGAGATTATTTCGGATAACGGTTCCCACTTCAAGAAGGAAGTGATTGACTTGTTGGAGAAATATAATGTGGCTTTTCATAAGTCATCCACATACCGGCCGCAAACCAACGGAGCGGTCGAGGCCGCCAACAAGAATATCAAACACATACTGCAGAAGATGGTGGAAACCTACCGGGATTGGCCAGATAAGCTGCCATTTGCTCTGTGGGGCTACAGGACTTCAATTAGAACTTCTACCGGAGCGACTCCGTATTCATTGGTTTATGGGATGGAGGCCGTTCTACCTATCGAGATTAAGGTTTCGTCATTGCGAGTATTGGCTGAATGTCAAATAGCCGAAGCAAATTGGCAGCTGAGCAGGTTTGAGGAACTTATGCTCTTTGATGAGAGAAGACTGAAAGCACTGTACCATGTTCAAGGTTATCAGCGCAGAATTGCCCGGGCTTTCAACAAGAAAGTCAAGTCTAGGAATCTAAAAGAAGGAGATTTGGTGCTCAAGGACAACCGAGCTCCCATCCACGACCCAAGGGGCAAGTTCTGACCCAATTGGACTGGTCCCTACATCATCAAAGCTATCTGGTTAGGTGGAGGTGTGGTTCTGATGGATCTAGATGGCCTAGAGTTCTCCCAACCGATCAACATGGACAAGTTGAAGAAATATTACCCCTGAGAGGCTCGCTAGGCCGAAAACCCGAAAGGGCGACCTAGGCAAAAGTTAAAGCATAAAAAATTGGAAAAATATAAAAACTGAGCTCACAAGGTTGAAAACCCGCAAAGGGCAGCCTTGGCAAAAGTTAGAGCGTAAAAGGAGAGTGAAAATACTCGAGTGAACCTAAGCCTGAACTACGTAAGGCTTGATTCCCATCATCGGGATACGTAGGCAACTTCATCCTAAAGTTCAGCCATAAACGTTTTCCCGATCAACTTTGTCCATTTGATCATCTCAGTCATCTTTGTCTACTAGCATCCATTGGAATCTCTGGTGCAGTGCTTTTCAGACTAGGGGCAACTTTCGTTGCTGTGCAGTGCCGGGGTGCTATTCAGACTAGGGGCAACTTTCCAGTTGCAGGAATCTGGGGTTGTGCATCTCAGTGACAGATCTCAGGCGTGTCCAGTTCTGATCCATATCGAAAATGGTTTTGAAAAGTTTTAATAAAAGTTGACTTTGTTCAAATTAATCTTTCTACAACTAAGACCATTTTTGGACCAAAGCGGAAAATTTTTAGTACCACAACCTTCAATTTCATTGATTTCAAAACAGAGTTCTCCTGCTCTTGCATACGATCGAAGTTGCTTTTTATTACATTCATAAAGAAAAACTTGAAAGTACTAATAAAGCAATAAATCCGGGGCATAGTCAAGTCAGGTGTTCCTACGCCCTGTAGACACCCCATTTTTGACCGTCCTCAAGACTTGGACGTCACCGTTTGAACACCTGGTGATCATCCATGATTGTGTTCGTTTGGAGTTCCCGGAGGTTTCGGCTACGCGCCTTGCCTCAAGATCTCCGAACTCGACCGTTTAGTGTCTGGTTTTGCACCAAACACTTGCATTTTGCCTTGGAGGGGTAGGGAATGCCTTGTGAGGCACCCCCACATACCACCGGCCATGGCCAGAGGCCACCGGCTGGTTTTTGCTTCCACCAGCAATGTATATTGTCGGTCGGCACTATTTATTGCCGGTCGGCACTCCTTTTTGCCAAAATGGCATCTTTAGCCGGCCGACTGCTGTGCATCTGCTTTTGCAGATATTTTATCACAGCTGTCTTGCATTTGGCTCCCCTCCATACACGTGTATGGAGGGGTCTCCCTCTTTAGAAGCTTGTCTTGTAAGCTTTACAAGACAAGAAGCTCTATAAGAGGAACCCTCGTCTCTTGGCTCTAGGTTAGACATTTTAGAGAGTTTAGACAGCCATATTAGGGTTTTGAGTTCTAGGGTTAGAATCCATACATATTCTATCTCTCTTTCCCTCTTTGTTCTCTAGGTGTTTTGTGTCTTACTATTGCACACAAACACCTAGTGTTTCACCTTCCTTTGGCTACTGAGGTTCTAAGGGGCTGGTTTTAGTGTTTTGGAGCTGGATTCAAGCCAAGGAGGGCTGTTGGAGCACCATTGTTGAAAGGGTCTTCAAGGATAAGAAACTAGTCCCTTTATTCTCCATTTTTGCATTGTATTTTTACCCATCTTTGAACTATTTTTGTGCTTAGTGTATAAGACAAAAAAGTTCTATTTTTTAGCCCTCTTGATTGTTTATTAAGAGTGTTTTGTGGTTTGAGGGTGTTTGACCCCTCTTAGGCCTTGAAAGGCCCCATTTTGAGCCATTTTGAGTGAGTTTCGAGACTTTGGTGTTTGGGCCTCTTCACCACTGAAATCTTGAGGGATTTCAGTGGCGGAGATAGTGCCTTGAAGTCTCCAAAAGGGGAGGGCCACCCCCTCCCCTTGTTGTCCTTGAAAGGGACCCTTTTTGGCCTCTTGAGGGAGCATCATATTAGAGTGTGTATTGATCATGTCTTGGCTGTTTTCCATGCTCATTATGCCATGATATAACCTTGTTGTGTGTTGGTTTTGGTACACCATGCATGCTTAGTATACCTACCATGTAATGCCTTGTTATTGCCTTAATATGCCTTAGGTTATTAGCCCTTGTTCAAGCATGTTTTAGGTTTAGTCTTGTGATGCTTTTGTGCATATTTTGCCATGTTTAAAGTATGTCCTAGGTTGTTTGGCTCGGATTTGGCATGTTTAGTATAGCCCCTTTGCATTCCGGCTTGTTGGCCTCAATTGTGTGAATGTGTAGTATGTGTTGCTTGCATCATTTCGGTGGTTTGGAACCACCCTACATGTCATTTCAGTCCCCTTTGCATGCCTATATGCTTGCCTTGGGTGTATCTTTAATGATTTGAAAGCTTGTGTGGCATGTTCCATGTTTTGGCACTTGTGCATGCCTTTGAATTTGAGCCACTTAGATGCCATCTAAGAGTCCCCTTTGCATGGTCTAGGTCTGCCTTGAATCTATTTTAAGTCCCCTTAGCCTTGTGAGGCTTGGTTGGCTTAGCCATGGTTCAAGTCCCTTTGACTTGCTTCAAGTACTTGGGCCATTCATTGCATGCTTGGTCTATTTTGTTTGTTTGGTTTGACACCATCTTAACATGAGTTCCCATGCTTACCTTGCATGCCATATGTCCATAATTGCCTCATTCAAATGTGCTTGAGAGTTGCCTCATTTGTGCCTAAGTGTTGCCCCTTTAACATGTGCATGAGTGTATGTGTTTTGGTCCTTTATTTTGGTTACTTTGGCCACTGTTTTGGGCCTATTTAGAGTTGCCTAAATCATGTATAAGTCCATCTTTTCATCCGTTTGCATTGCCTCATGTTTGCTTGTATGCTTGCATAAGTGTCTTGCCATGCCATGTTGCATCTTTAGCTTGCATGCCTTATTTGCATTGCATCTTGCATGCATGCCTTGTTCCTTGACTTGGTGATAGGAATTGGGCCTTGGTTCGTTTGTTTGGTTTGCATTTCATTTGACATGAAAGCTGCACACTTGATTCTTTGGGCCATCATGCATGGAACTGCGTGATTGGTGGTCCGAGAATCGAGACACATGCCCTTTTGAGCCACAAGCATGATAGGGGACATGATTGGTGCATACATTGCTTGAATTGTGTTGCCATGCAAGTTCTGTCCTCTGCTGCTGTGAGTTGCAGGTTCTGCAGGCATTCTTTGCCGACCGGCAGTATACATTGCCGACCGGCAGTAAATCACCAGCCGATGGATTTATTTTGTGCCGGTGACCACAATTCACTGCCGGTGGTAATTCTCCTCAGCCGGTGGTGATTCCCAGTATCCAGAGAGGCATCCTTGAGACTTTGGCAGTCTTCAGAGAGGCAGAGCAGGGAAAACAGAGGCAGACTATGCATGGTCGTGCACTTCTGAGCAGGACCCGAGCATGCGCTGTATCTGGCTCTCCTCCCGAGGCGGTTTACTTCTTTTCCTAGTTTAAATTAGTTTGCTTAGCTGATTAGGCAATTTGTAATATTTAATTAGCTTGCGTAGTTAATTAATTTGTATTATTTATTCGGTCCCTCCGGGCGAGGGCAAGTCTGTAATAAGTGTGTGTGAGTGGTGTGTATGTCTTCCAATCCCCACTTCTTTATTCCCTTTTATTTACCTACTTTGATGGTTAGTATTAGGGCACGTTTAAATTAGCATACCTTATGCTATGCATGCGTGCATTCATGCATTTGTATAGCATGCACCGGGCTAGGCGCATCATTCTAACTGCATTTGTACTTCAATTCCAAATTGAATACGTGCGTCAATTAGTCGCATTTCACATGCCATGTTTAGGATTAGCCGAGCCTCTCCTAATCACATTTTGCTTGTGTTGCATTAGTCAAGTTAACATGAACTAGGACCATGCATGTTTGCTAACTAATTTATTGTTTTGGCACGGTGTACTATGTAAGTATTTTCTTGCTTTAGCATCTCGCATGCGTGCGAATGTTGCCATGACAGCATGCTTACCATGCGGCTAGATGCTTATGTGAGATAAACTGTTTGAATGCCTGTGGGTGAAGGTTGGATTGTTTGAGTTGGAAAAACTCATTGAAATCCGTGTTTTAGCCTACTTGCGAGTAGCAAATTCCAAAGCGCTTTTCAAAACAAACGGATATGCAACGCTTGTTTCCAAATTAGGCAATCTAGTCTATACTTGTTTGCTGTGCGCATAACATAGTAATTCTAGGCTAATAACCGGAATAAGAACACATAACGTTTTCAAAATCAGATATCATGGTTAGTAGAGGCCGGTCTTCAGACCGGGCAAAAGGGGGAGCTAATAGCTGACCTTCCCCGATCGTACCCAAGCTCCCGAGCCGAGGCAACTTTGGCAACGACGGACACGTGGCCTTCAGCACCGAGTCAGGGTTTCCTAAATTTCCCCATTAAAAAATATTTAGGTGGCGACTCTGTATCTGGCAAAGCAATCCATGTTTGGCACTCCTTTCAAAAATCTGTTTTTCTCAGATTTTGGACTCTTTGGTCTCAATTAGGAACCGTGAGCAATTCCAGAGAGTCCGAGCTGTAGTACACCACACTATAGAACAACGGGACCCACCCTCTTCCCGGTGCGTTCGGGGACTCTACAGTTATCTGGGCGGACTCTGCTGGGGATTTAAGAGAGCTTGACTCGAACTCGTGATATCCTGTTTTGATTTCATTTATGTGTTTCTTTGCATTGCATGTGCATTAGTGCGCCTAGGAACACAGTGTTTGCCATCTGCCATTCCTGAACGGTTTGCTGGAGGCTTGTCTTGTCAAGGCATGACCATAAGGCTGACCGGTTATGGGCTCTGACAGTATGGGAACACAAACCCCGGTTTTACCGGGGCACCCTTTTCGACCATTCGACCTAGTGCATATTCGGATCCATAGTGACCATTCCAAGTTAGGACATGCTGCTTACCCGATTATAGGTTGTTTGAAACTGCTGCATGCATAGTGAAACCCTAGCTCCTTACAAAATAGGACAGGGAAACCCTACCCCAACATAGGGGTGTTTTCGCTCTCTTTACTTGCTATGTGCTTTTAGAGTGTATCTCTACAGGGAACATACATACCAGTTTGCAAGTTTGAGTATCGGGCCCGAGGACACCAGTATCAGTGTTGTTGAGAATCAGTTATCTGCGGGTATCAGGTTCAGTCTTGGGGACAGTGATCCTGGGGAACAGTGATCAGTAGTGGAGTACAGTTGTTCGGCTACACCTGTATTTGATCCATTTGGGGCTGAAATGTTACTTGTTTTCCCTTTCAGTTTAGAGAGTCCGGAGAGTTGATACAGAATAGCCAGTGTTCCCCCTTGCTGAGGCAGGAATTATGACGACGCAGAATTCAGAAGAGATCGTGGTTATGATGACCGCATTAGATCAAGGGATCGCTCTGCAAAGCGAGATCAACATTGACATGTCACATCCACCCAGGTCGCTTGTTGCGCACCCGGTTTGGGCCCCCCAGCTATATCAGGCTCGCGAGCCTACTACATTTGAACTAATGGAGATGATAGGTGATCTCCAGAGGTCTGTGGCGGATCTCGCCTACGGAATGTCAGCTTCACCTCCAGCCGCACCATATGCCGGGAGTTTTGTACCCCAGGAGCCCCCGCTGTTGGGACGCATTGTGATTGAACTTAGCCAACCGGAGATGGCCTCCAGCTATGGTAATGACATATCAACATTAACCCAAACCCTTGATTAGGCTGAGGCCAGAGGAAAAGAGAAAGCGAAGGTAGACGTCGATCCCATCGAACAACTGCTGTGGGCAGTCGAGGCTTTGAAAGCCGGGGGGATGAACAAGCAATGGATATCTGCAGTTGTGGCAAAAACTATGGAGGATGCTTTCCCCACTCCACCTGAGGGTAGTTCAAGTCAGTCGGAAAATTGGGATGGGCCCCGTCATGCCAGAACAGTTTCTCCTATTCCCGCCCCTGCACCTGGGAAAGATCAGAAAGCCAGGGTGGCGCCTGCCGACCCTTTCGCTTGTGCGGCTAGTAAGAACACTAAGACTTCAAAATACCTGCCCCGAGGGCGCAGGGCCTTTCATGCTCTCTACATGCCTCTGTCAAAGGCACTTCAGATCCTTGCCGAGAGGGGGCACCTTAAACCCTTGGAGCCTCAGCCTCTCCCGAAGAATCTCCCTGCCACGCATGATGCTGCTCAGTACTGCGCGTACCACCAGCAGACAGGCCATGCTACCGATAATTGCTTCCGCCTTCGTCATGAGGTACAAGATTTGATTGACAACGAGGTTATCCTCCCGCCTACCTCAGCCAAGTCCGTGACCACCCAGTTATTGGATTTTGAGGACACAGATACTGCAAGTATATAAAGTGAACCACCTGCGGGCGGCATTTGGTATATTTTGGATGTGGCGTCTGGCACGCATTTTGAGCATCGTTGAACGCTAGTTTTGTAAATTCTGGCTTGGGTATCGAGTCAGTCTTTTGTTTTGAGTCTGTCTCTTTGTCTTGAGTCAGTCTTTTTGCTTAAGGGCCTGTCTTGTTGTATCGAGTCAGTCTCCTTTTGTATAGAATACCAGGTGATTCCGGGATTGTTGCCTCAAACACCGTTTTGTCTTGTAATTACCTGTTTTTGTTTTTAGTCTGTTTCTACCGAGGGGCCAGTTACACCAACAAATCTGAATGAAACAACTGTTGCTATCTCACTTTCGTGCTTGCTTTCAGTATAAGTGCTAGAGGATTTGAATGGGCTGACAATATATCTCGCCCACTCTCTTGCGCGCCGAACTCATTGCATTAACCTTAGTTTTTCAAAAACTCCTTTTGAACACTGCGGTGATAAAAACGAAGAAGAAGGAATTCCTCTGGTTTTACAAAATTTTGATTATTTTGAGAGAAAGAGAAGCGTGCTAAGTCCTTAATGAATGAAACCATGCTTGTTAGCGTGAGTACTGAGAAGGACCCTGGCTTGATCCAGATTGGTTCCACACTATCTTCGGCGCGAGCGATTCGTCGCTTTCTTAAAAACTTTCAAAAACAAATGTTTTACACAGCCCTGTGAAGACCTGTGTGGGACCGCTCTTGAGATTGTGCAGCCTAGGATCGCTCTCAGCCTCAAGATTCGACCTGTTTGTTTTGAGCCACAAATTCATCCGGAACATTCAACGATCAACTGTCGGAGGAGGCCCGCGTGGCGAGCTCCGAAGCAGCCCTCGAGCAAGAGGCACCAAAGCCGAATCAGAAGGATTAGATCTCGCCGGAAGAAGCTTGTGGAGCAACCGGGATGGATTCTTCTACAAATCATTGCAACAGCCGTTCTCCTAGACACAGAGAGGCTTCAACTTCAGAAACCATTTGACATGGACTTGTTACACTTTTACCCTTTGAGCACTTTTACCCTTTGAGAGGCTCGCTGGGCCGAAAACCCGGAAGGGCGACCCAGGCAAAAGTTAGAGCAAGAGAAAAGTACAAAACAACAAAAAAAAAGAAGCAAAAAGATACAAAAAAAAAAGAAAAAAAAGAAAAAAAAAACAAAAAATGCGAAAAAGAAAAGAAAAAGAAATGAAAAAAAGAAAAATGAAAAGAAGCTCGCAAGGTCGAAAACCCACATCGGGCACCTTGGCAAAAGTTAGAGCCTGAAAAGTAAAGGTTAAAATACCCGAGTGTACCTTAACCGGAACTACGTAAGGCTTGATTCCCATGTTTGGGATACGTAGGCAACTTCATTCTGAAGTCTAGCCCCCAACGCTTTCATAGCGTCTCGGTCCATGCAATGGTTTCGACTTCATCCCAAAGTCTAGTCGCCAACGCCTTCCAAGGTGATTGTGTCCATATATCTGTTATGACCGTCTTCGTCATCTCTGTGTCCAAGAGTTCGACCACCACCGATGAAGACTGTCTGCGGACTGCTGCGGCACCATCAAAACAAGGGGCAACTTTCTGTTGCCACGAGTCGTTGTGAGCCGCCGTTCAAACCAGGGGCAACTTTCCGTTGCCATCCACCCCCCTTTAAGCCAGGGGCAATTTTCCATTGCCTCCGATCTGAGGTCGCGCATCTCAAAGAGTAAGTTCCATGCTCGTTGAGCATTGACTGTTTGCAAAATAGTTTTTGAAAATTTTTACTGAGGTTGACTATTTTCTCGAAAACTATTCCATTTTCCAAAATTGGACCATTTTCTTGGACCCAAAAAAGGAAAATTTTCAGTGCTTATAGCCTGACTTGCATGGTTTTCAAATCAAAAATCGAACAAGTACGTTAATCCGACTCTCATCTTGATCAAAACTGTTTTAGTAGAAAATCAAAACGGAAAAAATGGTCAAAATGATGGACTAGGGGCACAGTTGAGTCAGGCGTTCTGTTTTTCCCTCGTCGTCAACATACTTGCCAGGAGGGCACTCTACCCGCCAGAAGAAATGGCTGTGAGCTAATGGCATCGGGCGTGAACCCGCAACTTCCTATTCATCCATTAATTACCCTGGGGAGGGATCGAAAATGAGAGAATAAAGAATAGAGAGGTGTAAGTTGAGAGAAAAGTGAGGAAAAAGGGTTTTAAGAGAAAAACCGAGCTTGAGTGCCAGAGTGATGTGAGAATCACAAATCAGAAAGGGTGGGAAATAATACCCAGAGAAACTGGCCCCTCGTGATCTGAGGTCCCCCGTCTTCGTTGACGCGTCTGCATGTCGTGTCTTTTTGATTTGTCGGTCTCGTCTTTTGTTTTTAGTCTTTCCCGAGCGTGTCTCGTTGTGTTTAGGTCGTGTACCTTTGCTGAGTCCTTTTCCGCTGTATCCAGTTGTAGGCTCGATACCCTGGTTAAGAAAATCCCTTTTCCGAAAGTTAATCGTTTATGCTCGGAGTGCTGTGCCGTTCTCTACATTTGGGCGAACCAAAAGAAGGAAGGGAAAATTTGGGGCATCCGAGCATGTTCTCACCCTAGCCGGTTTCACCTTTGATGGCCGTCTTGTCAGATTGGGCTGTTTTGTTTAAAGTTTGCTGAGTGCAGAATAGACCAAGTGTCGGGTTATGGGCTGTATGCATATTAATTCTCGGCAGAGTATGGACCGTGTGTTCAGGTTAAGCAGTGTTTTGTATGGGTTGCTTTGCTGTTACTTGGTTTGGTTACCTTGTTATTACAATGCAAGTGTTCAATTTTCAGACAACCAATCAATTTCATTTACATTGAGGTGTAATATGGTGTGATGCGATGCAAAGTATGAAATGTAAAGATATACGGATGTAACACTTTTTAAGATAAAAAGTTTGTTCATTTCATAATCTTTTAAGTACACAAGTTTCGGAAAACAAAAATCTGCCTGCGGCAGTACAAAGCATCCTGACTATCAACAAAAGAGAAAAGTACAAGAAAGAAGAAAAATAACAAAAATCTGTATCCATATCAAGCGACTCCGAAGGCTAGCGGTCTGTCCTAGTCCTCTTCCTGGACGAAGGTCCAGGAGCATCATCAGCATCGTTATCAGAGCCCGAGCTAGAACCACCTCCGGTCTCCTCCTCCGATGACTCCGCCTCCGACTCTGCCTCCGCCTCCGACTCCTCGTCATCATCATCATCAGGGACTGGAGCTCGTGAACTACTCCCGATATGAGTGCGCCCCGCCTTGGTGCGGGGGAATACTCTGCCCTCCTCATCTCTCCGGGTAGGGACGGAAGGTCCAGCTGGAATACCTCCTAACAGCAGGAATCTGGAAGGGAGGCTGAAAAACGGCAAATGCATCAGTATACTGTGGACAGTTTGACAGTGCAGAATGCAGCGTATGAGTACAGTGTGTGAATGCCGTGAGCAGTTTATCAGTGCAGAATGCAGCGTATGAGTGCAGTATGTGAATGCCGTGAGCAGTTTATCAGTGCAGAACGCAGTACACAGTGTGAAAATGCTGTGGGCAGTTTATCAGTGCAGAATGCAGTATACAATGTGTGAATGCCGTGAGCAGTTTATCAGTGCAGAGTACAGTGTAGAATGCAGTGTATGCAGTGTATCAGATGCTGTGAGATCAGTGTATCAGGTGTTGTGCCGTGCATCAGATTACGTGAATCAGCTTATGAGTGATTTGAGGCCGTGATCAGAAGAACATACCGGAATACTGTAGAGGGCCAGGAGATCGAAGGTCCGTGTAGCACCCCCATCATGGAGGCATTCATCTCCAATGACTGCCGGGTATACTCAGAATAAGCCTGCAAAAGTATCAGATACATCAATATTCTGTGGAATATCAAATAAACTAAAATGAAATGATTGTACGAAAATGCAGTAATACATACCGGAGGCAAGTCGGGGACACCGACAAACTCGTGATCAGCCGGCAGAGGGGTGAAGGGGATCTGACAGGTCGCCCCACCCTGCCCTCGAAAAGTCAATGAAGTGGGGAGAGCAGGCCAACCGGTCCCCCGTCCTCCCTGAACTCTGCCCCTGCCACGGACTTGAGTCCTCCTCGAAGCTCCTGCTCCGGCTCCCGCTCCTGCCCCAGCTGCTGGCGCCACGGGCCTGGTTCTCTCCGCTCGACGGCCGCCGCTCAGAGATCGCATAATGTACGTCTGTACGTACTCTCTGTAGTCACCGATGCCTCTGAAGTGGGTCGCCTCCCAGCCGATAGTATAATCGGCCATCTGCTCGGTGGTGAGCCTCTCGGTCTCCCTCATGTCCTCAGGAGGGTGAACCGGGACTATCTACTCCGGTAACCCTAGGGTCTGGCGTAGGAAACACTTACCCAGGTACCAAGCCCGACAGACCGGGCCCTCCAGTAAGATCCGAAAACGCGAGGTCTCCTCAGCACCGGCAAATCGGTCCCGCATCGTCGCCGGCAACGGAGCCCAAGGCTGCCAAGTGATCTGAAAGTGACATACAGTTTGTTATCTACTGTTATTGAAATATGCAGTGAAAAGGCGAAGCTTAAATGAACTGCAAGTAAAACATACCTCGGCAGGGGTGATGGTGTCGAAGTAGCGGCGAAAAAAGCCAAATGTCTCTCGTGGCCTCCGGGTGCATCTCCCGTCAAAGCGACGCGAAAAAGGGACGACCAGAGGAGTCTCCATCGCCGGTACAGGAGCGAGCCTAGGAAAGTAGGCATAAACCCACAACTGTAAGGTAAATACCAATGCATTTGTCAGATAAAGCAGAATATAGAGTAAAAGCAGAAATAACAGAGCCATGTGTTGTACAGTGTATTGTGCAGAGTGTGCCGTGTGTACAGTGTACAGTCAGTGCAAAGCAGAGTATGTGTGTGCTGTGTGTACAGTATATAGCGAGTATAAAGCAGACTACAGTGTGTGCAGTGTACAGAATACAGAAAGCAGAAAGCAGAAATGTAAAAAGGGAAGAAGACGTACCTCCCAAACACGCCAATAGCCCCCGAGCAACTGTCCGCTGCTGTGGGAAGCTGAGTTCATGTACCCGTAGAGAGTGGCCAGAGCGGAGCCACCCCAGTCGTAATGCAAGATGTCTCTAACGTCCACCAGTGCGCCGAGCAGGCAGAGAGGCACGGTGTTCGCCCGGTCGGCGAAGATGGTCGTCCCAAACAAGAACATGAGGAACCCGCGTGCGTATCTCTCCACGGCCTCCGGAGTCATCGGGGCTGCATTAACAAGGGTGGGTTGGACCCTGAACTGCACCTCGAACCAGGAATATCGGACAAAGCCTGGACGAGCGAGAGGTGGCGCCTCACCCAGCAGATAGACCTGAGCGGCAGTCCACTCGTTCATGTCAATATCAAAGGGGAACGGATCACCCCCTACCCCGATGCCTGTGAGCATCGAGAAATCGTAAGGGGTCATCGTCATATCCCCTACCGCGGAGAAATGGAATGAATCGGTGGTGTCCCACCACCTCTCCACCAGAGCGGCGAGGAGAGGTCTGCATGTAGTGAGCCTGGAGAGTCCTCCGCAGAAAACGCCGAAGCCCGCCTGGTCCACTATGCGACGGACCGCATCAGGAAGCTCGGCATACCACTCCCGAGCGCCGGTGTTCCCATACCCACGGATGGTATGGGAATCCCCCTGTAAACAGAAAATAACGATTGCAAGGCAACATTCAAAATGCAGTTCTAAGAAGCATACAGATGTAGCATGCGTGCAAGTTTAACAGATTCAAACAAATACCGGGTGCCGGTGTGCTTACAGTGAACTACAACGTGTGATGTGTCAGCGTGTTTGGGTGGTTCAGAACAGATGTAGCATGCGTGCAAGTTTAACAGATTTAAACAAATACCGGGTGCTGGTGTGCTTACAGTGAACTACAACGTGTGATGTGTCAGCGTGTTTGGGTGGTTCAGAACAGATATAGCATGTGTGCAAGTTTGACAAATTCAAGCAAATACCGGGTGCCGGTGTGCTTACAGTGAACTACAACGTGTGATGCGTCAGCGTGTTCGGGTGGTTCAGTACAGTATAGCATGCGTACATATTTTCAGACTCAAGCAGATATCGGGTATCGGTGTGTTTGCAATAAAATACAGTATGCACCGTGTGTTCGGGTGATTCAGGGCTAGTGCAGTGTGTGTGCATGTGTCAGTTTCAAACAGATGTCAGTTGCACGTATGTTTACAATCAACTACAGTATACAGGGTATCTGAGCTAAAGCAGTTAAAGAGCACAAATATCTACGACAGTTTTGTGTCCTACATTGCAGAAAGTAAAGCGAAGAAAAGAGAGTTACCTCGGAAGCGCCGAAGGACAGGTGGGAGGTAGGCTCACGCAATAATAGCTCGGGTGGCACGTGCCTCTCGAAGCTCCGAAACTGGCGGAGTCCGTCAGGGGGCAGAACATGAATCGCCGGCCGGTAGGTCGCCGGGTCGAACGGGCGCTCGCTCAAAGGTAGGAGCTCGACCCCGGGATCCATCTCGTGATCCGGGGGAGTCCCGCCGCGTGGAATGTCGTCCGCCATGTCGAAAATGATGAGAAAATAGCCGGAGGAAGGAAAACCGGGCTAGAATACGAAAAGTCAACCGAAAAGTCAACCCTCGAGAAGGTCGAAAATGGCCGAAAAGGCCGGGATGTGAAAAGGGTACGGAAATCAAGAGGAAAGCGAGGGGAACAAACCCTAAAAAGGTGGGAACGGCAAAAGAGGCACCGAAACAAAGATTTGTTTGGTTGAAAATGTCTGAAACGCGAAGAAAATCGCGAATCCGACGACGAAACGGGCGTAGAACGCGAAGAAACAGAGAAAAGAGGAGAGGAAAACACTCTAGAGAGAGAGGATGTGGGATTTCGGCGGAAGAGGAAGTGAGAAATAGGGTTTAGAAACCCTATTTTAAAACACCCATGGTGAAATGTCGAATCTGCCCTGACTTAGGAACTTTTTGCCGGTCGGCAACATTTTGTGCCGGCCGGCAGAATATTGTGCCGATGGAATTATTTTGCAGCCGGTGGATAGCCAGTGGCTTCCCCTCCCGGCCGGTGGTGTTCCTACAACCTTGTTTAGGCCATATGAGTAGTTTTTGGTCTTCATAGCTCAAGAAAGTGCAAGAAAGTGTATCTCCGACGTTCAACCGGCCTCCGTTTCGACCTCGGACCGTGTCTTCCGTGCGTAGCACTCCAACTCAGACAATGTTGTATCCTTTGGTATCCTTTTTTACCTTTTACAAGATCCAAAAGTTACCCTGTGTGCGATACACGCGTTCATCGCACCATTTCGGTGCATTATATCGCGCTGTCATGCGCCTCACAGTTGCATTGTTATGCACATACTACATGCGTTGTAACACGCACCCCTTGCATTGTCATGCACATCTCTCATGCATTGTCATTGCATTTTTTATTGCAAGCATTGTCATGTATTTCAATGCATACGTCGCCTCGCGCATCGTTCGCGTTGTCGTGCATTCCCTTACCATGCATTGTCATGTATTCCGAAACACGTGTGTTACGCATTTAAGTCCGTTCGCATCATTTTTACATTCCGTGTGGCATGCGTGTCACATTTGCATCATTTTGCATCTTATGAGGCATGCGTGTCTCATTTGTTTCATTTTGCATCTTATGAGGCATGCGTGTCTCATTTGTTTTATTTTGCATCTTATGAGGCATGCGTGTCTCATTCGTTTCATTTTGCATCTTATGAGGCATACGTGTCTCATTCGTATTATTTTACATCTTATGAGGCATGCGTGTCTCATTTGTATTATTTTGCATCGGCATGCGTGCCTCATTTACATCGGCAGGCGTGCCTCATTTTCATCGGTAGGCGTGCCTCATTTGCATCGGCATGCGCGCCTCATTTGTATCGGTATGCGCCTCATTTGCATCGGCATGCGTGCCTCATTGTCATCGGCATGCGTGCCTCATTTGCATCGGCATGCGTGCCTCATTTTCATCGGCATGCGTGCCTCATTTTCATCGGTACGCGTGCCTCATTTACATCGGCATGCGTGTCTCATTATCATCGGCATGCGTGCCTCATTGTCATCGGCATGCGTGCCTTATTTGCATCGGCATGCGTGCCTCATTTACATCGGTATGCGTGCCTCATTTGCATCCACATGCATGCCTCATTTGTATCGACATGCGTGCCTCATTCTCATCGGTACGCGTGCCTCATTCTCATCGGCACGCGTGCCGTGCCTCATTTGCATCGGCATGCGTGCCTCATTCTCATCGGCACGCGTGCCTCATTTTCATCGGCACGCGTGCCTCATTTGTATCGGCATGCGTGCCTCATTCTCATCGGCACGCGTGCCTCATTCTCATCGGCACGTGTGCCTCATTTGCATTAGCATGCGTGCCTCATTTGCATTGTCTCACATTCCTTGCGACCTGCGTTGTCTAGCATCCATTTTGCACTACTATGCAAGTTGTTAACAATATTGTACCTGTTAAGTTTGTTTTCTTTGCAGGCACGATATTGTATGTACGATTCATTTGACGCTGGTGCAACCAGACGAGCCGCACAAGTATTGTATCCTCCTACATAATTCTCTTAGATCCCTTCTGCATTGTAGTGTAGTTCGGTGTATGCTAGCTTAAAGTTGTCGCATGTATGCTTCATTACAGCTTTCTTTGCATGATCATAAGTTATGCTCGGCTTCGTGCATTGTCTTGCATTTTGCCCCTGCCTTCGGGCGCATATCTTGTTTACCTCGCATGTTTGTCTAAGTCTTCGGCCTTGTCAAAAATGGGTCATCTCTGGGCTTTGACATTCACTCTCGTCATTGTTATGACTTTCGAGTTCTGTCAAAGAGGGGCAACCTCCCAGAGCTGGTCGAAGCCTCTGATGCCAAGTTGGGCCCAATCTGTGCCTCTTCATTGAGCCAATTGAAGCACTCATCAGACAAAGTATAACTGAAAGTGGGAGCGGGGGCCAGGAGTTCTCTCGTCCTCTATGCTGTGGCATATCGGGCAAGCTGTGCACCTCGAACTGGGAAGGCAGCCGGATACTCTATCCCCTCTGGCGGGCAAGTCTGATCATGACCAAACTGGCGTTGGAACCGGAACGGAAAGTAGAATACACAGTGAGTCAGACCAACCAACTGGATCCCAGTCTGCCGGAACATGCTATAGCTCATTGCCGGGAGATTGAGCCAAGGGCAGCGCTAGGCGATGCGATCTGCAGACAAATTGCACATCCAGTTGAACCACCATCCCTCATCAAGGGCATCAACTAGGCGTTGTCGGAAGAAGTAGCCGCGAGCTGAGTAGGCTAGGCAAGAGTCCATAACCTGCAATTTATCCATCAACCATACCTGGGGAGGGATGAAAAATGAGAGAATAAAGAATAGAGAGATGTACGATGAGAGAAAAGTAAGACAAGGGTTTTGTGAGAAAAACCGAGCTTGTGGGCCGAGTGATGTGAGCAATACATATGTGAGATTGGGTGGGAAACATTACCTGCAGCAGTAGTGGACTTCTCGCAAATCTGGTCGTCTCCTGGCGATAGAAAGCATCCAAGCCCATCAATGTTTCGGCCAATGCCATGGCAATGCAGCTCTTTCCTTCCTTCAAGCCTTGAACAACTTCAATAAGACGAATGCTAGATCCACCGAAGCCTGGAGCAAGCAGAAAGTGAGATAGCATACACAAGCAAAGGGCATGTTGTCGGAAACCTTGCCAATGATGGTCGCCACGGTCACCGGCGTCGGAAAAGCGATAAATCAATCTGAGGATGTCCAGTTCCCCATTACAGATCAGAGACCGAGTGTCATGCGTGGTGAGTCCACACATCCGCCCTAAAGCTTGGGCGTGACCAAAGCGAAACTGAGGCAAGGTCTCTTCATAACGTTCAGATTCCATCAAAACTTGAAAATCTTCGAAAGTTGGACATACCTCTTGCCCGCCGAAGCTAAAGACATGTGTTACCGGGTTCCAAAACCTTGCCGCAGCATGAAGGAAGGGAAGGTGTAGTGGAGTACGGCTCAGCGTGAATAGTGCATTCAAGCCAAAGCCCCGGAAGTTCAACTTTTCCGAGCCGTCTAAAGAAGCAATCCAAGCTATGAGATTTTCGACGAGAAACGCCTCCATTTTGGTGCAAAACTGAGATGAAATGAATGAGCCACGGAGCTAGGACTTTTAAAGGGGATAAGGCACTGTTCGGGGGGACACATGTTGAAAAACTGGTGGTTGCTGAGCTAAGTGGCCGGCCGGCCACCTTTTCTAGTAGGCCGGCCACCCTTCTCCCCTCAAATGCAAAAAGCTGGTCGGCCAGCTCCCAAAAATGGCTGGCCATGCTGCAATTTGTGTCTTTGGTCCTGTTCTACCCTCTAGAAGAAAGTTCCTAGCATGTCCATGCATCGGAAGTGTCGAAGGCCTCCATTTCCCTCTGCTTCGGATGCACTCCATCACCCAGATCGTCTGAAATGTGTTTTGTTTATTGAATTGGTGTTTAGTCATGCTTATCGAGTTGTTGTTTTGCTTATCGAGCTGTTGTTTTGTTGGTCGAGCTGTTTTGTTTACCGAGTCTTGTTTATCGAGTCGCCAAGTTTTGTGCATTTGAGTTGTTACTCTTTGTTTATCAATTTTGTTGTGTCGTAAACTTACTAAGGTTTTGTTGTCTCTTAGTAAGTTAGGTTGTTTAGTTTGTCGTGTCGGTTCGCTACCTGACTTGGCAAATACACAATGCACATTTACCGTTCAATCTCATTATTTGCAAAATGATGCGATGCGATGCTGAAAACATAAAGTACAACACTTTTTCAAAAAGCTGTTTCATTCCATCATGCTTCCTTTGTTACAACATTTTACAACAAGGTACAAGTTTTACAGAAAATAAAACTGCCTAATAATGTACAATGTGCTACAACTACTAGTAAAAAAGGTAAATAAAGCAGGAAACAGCTGCACTAATGCTCTCAAGAACAGGAATAAGAGGCCCTCTTCGTCCTCTTCTGCGGAACAGGCTCTGCACCACTGGTACCATCTGAGTCAGAACTGTCATCCTCAGGATCCTTCTCAGGCACCATCTCCACCCTCCGGAAATGGGAAGAAAACCAAGTATATCGGACCCTGCCCGAAGATCTGTCAATTGGCGGGCGGGCTCCCAATAAGTAGATCCAGACGGCCTCCCACTGGCCCATGTCCTCGTCATATGGGATCGCCCAGCCTCCCACATCAAGGCCGGTCAATACGGCAAAGTCAAATGGGGTCATAGTCATATCCCCAGTGGCAGAGAAATGAAAGGAGTTGGTGGTGTCCCACCATTTCTCCACCAAAGCACCCATCTGCGTTCTACTAGCCGGACAACGAGATATCCCAGAGCAGAAGGGCCCGAACCCTGCTAAGTCAACCAAATCCCGGACAGCCTCCGGGAGCTCCGCATACCACTTCCTAGCCGCAACGGAACCATATCCTCGTGCGACACGGGAAGTCACCTGTATTCAGAATGAATACATACATTCAGTCTCAAAATGAAATAAATGAGTTGCGTGCAAATGAAATAAATGAGCTGTGTGCAAATGAAATGTATGAGCTGTGTGCAAACTAAAACAAATACAATGCAATGAGCTGCGTGCAAATCAAGTGTTTGGGCTGTGTGTTCACCTCAATCTGGGCTGTGTGTTCAGAAATTCAAGGTTTGGGCTGCGTGTTCAACCTGTTAATCAGTGGGTTGCGTGTTCACCCTCAATCTGGGCTGTGTGTTCAGAAATTCAAGGTTTGGGCTGCGTGTTCAACCTGTTAATCAGTGGGCTGCATGTTCACCCTCAATCTGGGCTGTGTGTTCAAGAATTCAAAGTTTGGGCTGCATGTTCAACTTTCAAAATCAGTGGGCTACGTGTTCATCTCAAAGTTTGGGCTGCGTGTTCGACGTCGAATGTTTAGGCTATGTGTTCAAATTTTAAATCAGTGGGTTGCGTGTTCACCCTCAATCTGGGCTATGTGTTCAGAAATTCAAAGTTCGGGCTGCATGTTCAAATTTCAAAATCAGTGGGCTGCGTGTTCACCTTAATCTGGGCTGTGTGTTCAGAAATTCAAAGTTTGGGCTGCGTGTTCAACCTTCTGTCAAGAGTGTGCTGTGTGTGCACCTTCCATTCAGGCTGTGTGTTCGGAAATTCAAAGTTTGGGCTGCGTGTTCAACTTTCTAACAAGTGTGTGTGCTGTGTGTTCACCTTCAACTCATGGACTGTGTGTTCAGAAATTCAAGTGTTTGAACTATGTGTTCAAGATGCAAACAGAATACGGTGTCATAGACTAAAGCATTCTAAACAAGCGGTGCACTTGAATGAACGGATAAACATAACATGGAATGCATGGAAAATGCAGGTTACATCGCAGAAAATATGAAAGTGAGGAACATACCACCTGCGCCTGATGGGAGAGGTGGGACTCCGGCTCCCGCAATAAACGATCCCCAGGTGCCCACCAAGCTCTCTGTAAATTTTGGGGAGGATTGGAGTCCTCGGGACCTGAAAAAGTACAAGAGAAGTGCACTTTCCGTCGCAAAATCGCTCTACTGGAACTTCAACTTCAATTTTCGATGCGTTTCTCATCGTTACTCGTCAAAAGTGAGATGTATCCTTTTTGAACATGTTGCGACCCCTCCGGGAGGAAAATCGGAGGTCGTGATTGAGTCGCCCTCATCAAAAGCTTGCATTTCTTTGATCATCGTTTTGTGACAAACATGCATTCGAGTCCACATTTATTCTGCATTGTTATGCACGTCACTTGCATTCTCATGCACACCACTCATACTATTGTACACGTTTCACAGGTGTTGTCATACCCTCATGCTTAACCCGCGTTGTCACGCGCGTTACTCCTCGCATTGCGATGCACTTTTCTATCGACGCCGCGATTGTCTGCATTCAATATCGTTTTGAAAATATGTTGTTAACAATGTTGTGCTTGTTGAGTCTCTTTTCAGGGCACGATATTGTATGTATGGTTCATTTGAGGCTGGTACGACCAGACGAACCGTACAGGTATTGTATCTTCTCCGTGTGAGACGTGGCGAGAATTGAATAATTCTCCGTATTCTTAACTGCGTGAAATGTAGTTGCTTTGCGTTCTTGCTTAAAACTGTTGCATCTATTGTGAATATGTGATTCATTACAGCTTGCTGCATTTGCATGATCATTGAGTTACCTTCGACTTCTTGCATTGCCAGTTGCATTTTGCCCCCCCTGCCTGTAGGCACGCCTGCGAGCGCATCTCTGTTTGTCTCGCCTGTTTGTCTAAGTCTTCGGCCTTGTCAAAAATGGGTCGTCTCTGGGCTTTGACATTCACTCCCGTCACTTATGACTTCCGAGTTCTGTCAAAGAGGGGCAACTGTAGACACCCCATTTTTGACCGACCTTAAGACTCAGATGTCACTGATTGAGCGCTCAGTGATATTGCATATTGTGCTCGTTCAGAAGTTTCAGAGTCCCGGCTGCAAGCCTTGCCTTCGGACTTCCGGACTCTTTCATGCCTTGCCTCAGTTTGCGAACCAGGCTCTGTTTTCTCAGTTTTCTCTTCTTGAAGGGAGAGAGAGGTCTCGTAGATCATCTCTCAGTGGCCGTAGGCTACGTTTCGTGGTCGTAGGCCATTTTTCCCATTTGGAGCCCGATTTCCGGTTTTTCGGAGCCGACGGCCGTGTGCCTCGGTTTGGGACTGCCTAACCACCTCCGTTTGCTCCGATTTTTGGCACACATCTTATTTACTCCCTTTTGGGGGACACTATGGCTCGAGAGACCAACTTCGTGGTCGAATGCCACCTCTGGTGTTTAACAGCCCATTTTCGGGGCCCCGGGCCGCTCGTTTCGATCCCCCAACCTCCGTTTTGCATCCGTTTTGGTTCATTTTTGGTGGAGACCTTATTTTCATTGTTAGGAAGCTTGTAGGAGGGTGGGAGGCCAGCAATTGTTCTGAAAATCCAGCTTTATTTCTTCATCGCTCTCCGTCGCCCGTTTTCCTCACTAAAAAGCTAATGTTGACCACCCCGGGGCCACTTTCTTTAGCCCTAAACCCCATATTTGTGTTGCACACACCTGGGAGGCCACCAATATGTATAGGCCGGCCAGTAATTGTCCTTGACCCTTTTGAACCCCTCTAAAAAGTTGGCTTTTCTCTCTCCTGGTTCACATTTTTTGGGTTTTGACCACATAGTTATGTTGTGCACACATGGGAGGCCACCTTTTTGAGGTAGCCGGCCAGCAATTTTCATTGACCCTTTTGACCCCTAGTGTAGACGTCCCCGAACGCCCCGGGAGGACGAGTCCCCCGTTCCGTTCGATATTGGGCTCACTACAGTTCGGACTCTCAAATTGTCACGGTTCTAAGTCTGAACCAAAGAGTCCAAATCCGGCAAATCGTTTTGAGAAAACAGATTTTTGAAAGAAGTGCCAAACATGGACTGCTTTGCCAGATACAGAGTCGCCACCTAAATATTTTATTTTGGGGAATTTAGGAAAACCCTGACTCGTTGCCTAAGGCCACGTGTCGTCATCACCAAAGTTGCCTCGGCTCGGGAACTTTGGTACGATTGGGGAAGGTCATTTCGTGAGCACCCCGCTCGCCCGATCAAAGATCGGCCTCTACTAACCATGATATCTATTTTTGAAAGCATTATGCGTTCTTATTCTGGTTATTAGCCTAGATTTACTATGTGATGCGCACAACATACAAGTTTAGACTGGATCGCCTGAATTGGAACAAAACATTTCATGTTGTTTGTTTGAAAATGGTTTGATGGTGCTACTCGCAAGTAGGCTAAGACGTGGATTTGCCACCCTCAGGTGGGCTTAGAAAAACATGATTTTGTCACTATCTAGTGGGCTTAAAACACACAGTGAATGAATTGTTCCAATCCAAATAACCAACCTTCACCCATAGGCATTCAGACAGTTATATCACATAAGCAATTAGCCTCATGGTAAGCATGCTATCATGGCAGTCACTCACACGCATGCAAGGATGCTAAAGCATAAAACTTACCGAGTACTCCAAGCAAAACAGAAGCTAGGTTAGAAATCCATGCATGATCCTAACTATACAGAAATGCCTAATGCAACACATGCAAAAATGCAACTATAGCAGGCTCGGCTATTCTAAACAGGCATATGAAATGCTACAGCTAGCATGTATTCAACTGTGAATTGAAATTCAATGCAGTTAGTATGATGCGCCGAGCCCGGTGCAGCAAGACAGATGAATGAATGCAAACATGCTGTCATACTGTATGCTAATTTGAAACATGCCCTAATCTAACCATCATAAGCGGGTAAATAAAAGGAGAAAGACGTGGGGTTGGAGACATACATCACACACACGCACACTTATTACAGTTGTGCCCTCGCTCGGAGGGTCCGAATAAATAATATACAGTCCCGAATGAATATTTAGTCCAAATATGTACAAAACCCTAATTAATTAACAAATTAAATTAGGAAAGCAAAAATTGACATGCAAGCCAGGGACTACCTCAACTCTGCTCCGGATGATGGATGATGCATGCTTGAGTTTCCTTGTGCGATAATCCACTGCGATGCCCAATTAGCCTCGTTTGCAATTATTCTCGGGATCGTGCCAAGCTTCGGAAGGCTTCTGATTTCTGATTTGCTGCAACAGAGAGTGTAGTCCTCGATCCTCGTGCCACCAATCACGCATCTCTATGCATGATGGCGAGGAGTCGATTTGCACGACTCAATATGAAATGAATGCACACATAAACACAACAAGACGGGACTCCATCATGAAATTCTGGAGTGTCGGTGACTGGAATTGAGAACACGTTCCGTCACTCGGAGTACAAGACGTACCTCGTTTCCCGTGCTTGGGCTAACTCCTATCCCAAGCGCAATGCAATATGCATGACATGCATGAATGAAATTCTAACATGCAACCTAGCATACACGATGCTATGAAATGGCATACACAATGCACGATGTAACATGGCATACATGATGCTCTAACATACAACCTAACATACACAATGCTATAAAATGAAAAGGCATACGCATGTGTAATATCCCAACCCTCGTCTATGATTCTGGTATACTTTCAGTTTCCCATATTCTGTATATTATATGCTTATTGTTGAAATTCCATGTGGAATTACGGTTAAGTAAGTAAATCTCATGTTTAAAGATGTCTATCTGTTGAACAAGAAAAGTATCTGTTACATGTAGAATGTTTGAAGCAGAAATTGGAAGCCTTAACGGCTTAATTATCTGAAATTGATTATATATCTTGATCAGCATAATTTTTAAGTAATATAAGCATGTTTACGAAATTTCAATTTTGGAATGATTAAACGATTAAGTTTTGTCTTATATGTCATTATTTGTAAATATATACACCCAAATCTCTTGAGCCTTGATAAAAAAAAAAAAAAAAAAAAAACGTGAGGCATCTTTTGGAGAGAATAAGGGTTGAAAGAAGAGGAAAGAAGAACAAAGACAAGGTTCAACAAGGAAGGAAATTGAGATTAAATTAGGAAGATCAAACTTAAGGTATGTTAAATTTAGTATATATGAGAATTATCCTTTCAATTGTTGAAGAGAGTTGTTTATGATTTATGTTTGATGATCTAGGGTTTGTAATGGACAATTGTTCATGATTTATGTTTGATTGAAGAGGGTGTTCTCATCATTTGGTTTGTTTTACAACCAATTTAAGTGTTCTATGTGAGGAATTTGAATCCAAGGATGGAATTTTGAAAGGTTGTGATTTGAGTTAAGCTTCTAAGCATGTTATCTTGTGATACTCAAGTTTGAATCATGTATTGTAATGTTAGATTAAGGATTTAGTTTATGTTTGAATTAATACATGTTTTTAGTCTTTATTTACATGTTTTTGAACCACACTTTATCATTTAAAGGGCCTATTTGGAGCCTTATGCAAGCTTACAAAAATGGGGTTTTGTTGGGAAAATTTCGGACTACACTGCTGGAATCGCCGCACGTGCGGGATCACTGCCGCACGTGCGGGGCTCACAGCCGCACGTGCGCGCCCATGCTGCAAAAAATTGTTTCTCGGTTTTTACGCACTTAACCCTCTAGTATTTTTAGAATTTGTGTTTTGATGTCCCTAGATGCCTGTAAATTCATTCAAAGTAAACTAAAGCAGGAAAGGAATTAAAAAAGCAAAAAAACTAATGACTAAGTTAGTGTGTGTTACAGGGCACACTCCAGGAGGGGCAAGCACTCCGTTGTAGCACTGTGAGTAGTAGTACAAGAATGTACATTTTATATACTATTGACAGTTATTGTCACTAATGCTCTGTTCTTTGTAAGTATTATTCAAACATTTATGACAATTGGAAAGCAATGTGAACTTATATTGAACACTGAAAGATTTGCGTACGTCGGTATGATTTTGGAATCCTTATATCCTGTTAAGACGAATATTAGCCCTTGTTATTTATCAGCCATAGTATGTTATTTCTTAAAGAATAAGTGGAACTTATGTTCATCCTTGAAGAATGAATGTTGTGTGAATTAAGATTATGTTACGAAGGGACCAAGAACGTTTAGAAACTATGATAGGAATGTAAAGGTTTACCATTAGTATGCAACCCACATAAGAAATATGAATCATTCTATTTTGTTAAGTGCATGATAATGACATGATATATCAAGAAAAACTTTTGTTTTCTATATTCTTAATGATTATTCATATATGTAGAAGTATTCACATCATCTTTTAGCACAAGCCCTTACCCAGGGGTAATAATACCGTGGTTCAAATAATTAAGTTACAAGTTTACGTATGTTTTAAGTTTAAGTCTGTTATAAGTTTACGTATGCTCTAAGTCAAGAATGTTACAAGTTTATATATGTGTGACAAGTTTCCAATATATACAAGTTAAGTAAGGTTACAAGTACAAGTATATACAAGTTTAAATGTGTACAAGTTTTCAAGTTTAAGTATGTTATAAGTTCATGTATGTTATAAGTCCAAGTATATTATAAAGTCCATGTATGTATAAATTCAAGTATATTACAAGTATACGCATGTTATAAGTTCAAGTATGTCACAAGTTTAAGTGCGTTACAAGCTTAAGTATGTTACAAGTTTAAGTACGATACAAACGTAAGTATGTTACAAGCTGCGTTACATGCTTATATATGTACAAGTTCAAGTGTACTATAAGTTCACAATGTGAGGGAATTTCTTTATGGAACTAACAAGAATGCTTTTTATTGATTGCCAGCGCTATTAAAAGGCTAAGTATAAGTAAGTATGAATTCTGATTTCTATTAATGATTCAAGCATAATGCATATGTATGAATTATTTCCGTTTATGGTATACATTCATGTTAGGTTTGGTCTGTAAGACCTGCTAATTATTGGTATGGAACAAAGTGCTACTTGGAACTAAGTGCTACGTTGGTGAGCCACGCTTAGAGTCCATGTGAGACACCTCTTGAGTCCATACATATGTGAAAATTATGAGGCTCATGGCCATCTGTATAAGTTGTTATGAAATGAAACAAAGTGCTACACGGAACTAAGTGCTACGATGTGAGTTACCTCTAGAGTCCGTGTGAGCCACCTCTTGGGTTCATATATGCATGACCAAGGCTTTAATGCCAATATGTTTTAAGGGCTTAATGCCATTCTGATAAGGGCGTGTAATGCCAATCTGATAAGGGCTTATGCCATTCTAATATGAACAAAGTGCTACACGGAACTAAGTGCTACAATGTGAGTTCACCTCTAGAATCCGTGTGAGACACCTCTTGAGTTCATATATCTATATGTTCAAGGGCTGTAATGCCATTCTGACAAGGGCTTCATGCCATATGTACAAGGGCTATATGCCACCATGTTTAAGGGCTCCATGCCATATGTTCAAGGGCTATATGCCATTATGTTTAAAAGCTTAATGTTAATGTGTTCAAGGGCTTAAAATCATTATAACTCATGATTTGGGCTTAAGGCCATTTGAAATGAAAACAGGAACAGATTAACTACATGATCTTCGCATTTATTTATGCATTGTTATGTATTATGTTTAAATTGTGCATTTATGTATCATACTATTCACTGAGCTTGGCTCACCCTATGTTATGTCTGTTTCTGTAGGTAACCAACCAAGTGGTCAGTCCTAAACCATGACGCTTGTCCTCTTTGGTCAACCTTTCCATGTCCAAGCCTAAGAGAAGCTGCTCTTATTTTCATGTAGTTTTGACGAACTTTGGTTTTGCACTCTAGTTGTTGGCCTAAGGTTGAAAGGTGTATAATACTTTCTTCCGAAACGTTTTTGGTATATGCCCAATTATAGAGCTGGACTTGTATATATGTGCGTATATATATCCGATATTCAGGTGTATGTTTTAGATTTTATTTGTCTGTTTAAAGTTTGTGATCCTGGCATGATAGTAGTAGCTCAATGGAGTTTGTTTCTATTGTCAAATTTTGATATTTAATGCTTCCGTTCAGGCCCCATATATTATATATATAACAGGTTAAGTGTCCGTTTTTGAAGTGGTCATGCCCAAACTTTTAGGGGCGGGTTTGGGGTGTGACACAATGCATAATGGACTTACACTAACATGAGTGGACCTCAGCCACACTCACATTTGTGGCCATTAGGTGAAAATGAGACACTCGAGATGAGTGCACACATGCACGCAAATCGAGGACCGAACCTAAGGCACAACATGCAACTTTAACTAGGCATGCCAAGGCATGAAATATGGTATGCAAACATGAAAATTTCAGCCCTGGAATATGATGCTAAACAGCCCCGAAACATGGCAATATGGCACCCGATGCATGAGACGAACCCCGAAACTCAAAACTAGGCATGCGCAATGACCTATAGCTATACAAAACATGCACTATTTGATCATGAAGCATGAAGACAGATTCAAGGCAGTCCCAAAACATGCATATTTCCAGTTTATAACAAGTCCCAAAAACAAACACAAGTAGGGCTAATCTATCATGCAAAAAAGGCCCCAAAATAGAGATTAAACACAAAGGGACAGCAGCTGGCCCGAAGTGGCAAAGAGCCCTTCAACAAAGTTTAAGAGGGACTCAAAACAAGGTACTTTACAGTTTACATCAAGCCACGAAAATGATCACAAATAAGGCCAAACTATCATGCAAGAAAAAGACCTAAAAGAAGGATAAAGAAGCAAGAGGCAGCTTCTGGCCAAAAATGGCAAAGAGTCCTTCAACAAAGTTTAAGAGGGGCTCAAAAAAAGGCACTTTAAAGTTTACATCAAGTATCAAATATGCTTACAAGTAAGGATACAATATGATGTAAAAACGGCCCTAAAAGAGAGATAGAAAGCAAGAGGAAGTAGCTGGCCTCAAACAGTGAAGAGCCCTTCAACAAAGTTGAAGAGGGGCTCAAAATAAAGCACTTTACAGTTTGGATTGAAGCCCAGAAATGCTTAAAATAGGGATAACATATCATGCAAGAAATAGCCATAAAAGAGGGATAAAGGGAAAGGGGTAGCAGGTGGCTTCAAAAAGAGAAAAACCCTTAATCAAACATGAAGATAAGCTCAAAAAATGACTATTTCTAGTTTGGGTCGGAGCCCAAAAATGCTAGCAAAAGGAGCTAAAATATAGCACAAAATAATGTGAAAAAAGGGGGAATAGGAGCTTACCTTTGTAGAGCCAACTTCCAGCAGCTTTTGGACTAGGTTTGTGAGCTCTCAACCTCTGGAAATCAGCTTCAAAGGGCTGGAATGGAGTGTGGAGGTGTGGTGCTATGGGTTGTAGGGTAAATAGTGCAAGAAGCTTAGGGTTTTAGAGCTTGGATGAGAGAGAGAGAGGGGATTGTATGTAAAAAGCTCTAAACAAATTTTGTAACCCCTGAAAATGAGCTGAGCTGCTGGTTTTATAGAGGGACGAATGGAGGAAAAGGGGGGAAAAATTTGGGGGGGGAATCATATTCAAATTTCCCTCCAAAAATAGGCTTAAAAGAGAGATAAAGAGGCAAGTGGTAGCGGCTGGCCTCAAACTGAAAAGAGCCCTTCAACAACGTTGAAGAGGGGCTCAAAACAAGACATTTTACAATTTATGACCAAGTCCAAAATAGCTCACAAATAAACCTAAAATACCATGCAAAAATAGGCCTAAAAGAGAATTAAAGAGGCAAGTGATAGTAGGAGACCTCAAACAGAAAAATGTCCTTAATCAAACATGAAAATAAGCTCAAAATATGACTATTTACAGTTTGGGTCGGAGCCTAAAAATGCTTGCAAGTAAGGCTTAGATATAGAGCAAGATAGGAACAAAAAAGAGGGAAAAGAAGCTTACCTTTGAAGACCAATGGACCAGCAGCTCTTGGTCTGAGAAATGGTGCTCCTAAGCTCTAAAAAATAGCTCCAAGTTGTTGGAATGGATGGTGGTGGGGTGTATACCAAAAACCGGGGCAAACGGAGGTGGTTAAGCGGTCCCGAACCGAGGCACACGGCCGTCGGCTCCGAAAAAATCGAAAACCGGGCTCCAAACGGGAAAAATGGCCTACGACCACGAAACGTAGCCTACGGCCGCTGAGAGATGATCTACGAGACCTCTCCCTTCCTTTGGGAAGAGAAAATAGAGAAAACAGAGCCTAGTTCGCAAACCGAGGCAAGACACGAAAGAGCTCGAAAGTCCGGAGGCAAGGCTCGCAGCCGAGACTCTGAAATTTCTGAACGAGCACAATATGCACCATCATCGAGCGCTCAATCGGTGACGTCTGAGTCTTAAGGTCGGTCAAAAATGGGGTGTCTACACCTAGCCGGCCGGCCAGGGGGGTGGCCGGCCGGCCACCTGAACCTTTTGAACCTGGCCGGCCATGATTCTCTCTCCAAGTGTATTCCAGCTGTGCAATTTGTTTTCCCCCAGATTTTGTATCCGGGGGGCTGTCTTTTGGGGGGGAAATTTGAATTTGTTTTTCCCCCCCTTTCCTTGGCCTCTCTCCCTCTTTAAAACCAGCACTCTCCTCCATTTCTAAGGGTTACAACAAATTGTTTAGGGCCATTGCATACAATCCTCCCTCTCCCTCTCTTCCAAGCCTCAAAACACCCTTGGTTCTTGGCCATTTACACACCAACCCATAGCACAAGGCCTCCATCCTCCATTCCAGCATTTTGGGACTGTTTTGAAGAGGTTGAGAGCTCAGAAATTTGGTCCAAGAGCTGCTGAAGTTTGGTCTTCAAGGGTAAATCTTCTTCTCCTCTTTTCTTGCCTTATTTTGCTCTATATCTAAGCCATATTTGCTAGCATTTTTGGGCTCCGACCCAAATTGGAAATGGTCTTATTTTGAGCTTATCTTCATGTTTGATCAAGGGTTTTTCTCTGTTTGAAGCCACCTGCTACCCCTTTCCCTTTATCCCTCTTTTATGGCTATTTCTTGCATGATATGTTAGCCCAGTTTGTAAGCATTTATGGGCTTTGAGCCAAACTGTAAAGTGCTTGATTTTGAGCCCCTCTTCAACTTTGTTGAAGGGATCTTCACTGTTTGAGGCCAGCTACTGCCTCTTGCTTGCTATCTCTCTTTTAGGGCTATTTTTGCATGATAGATTAGCCCTATTTGTGTTCATTTTTGAGACTTGTTATAAAATGGAAAAAGGCTTGTTTTGACATCATATTCATGTTTTATTAAGGGCATTATTTTATTTGAGGTCACATGCTTCCTTGTATGCTTGATTGTCCCTTGTTTTGAGCCTTACACCTAAGCCCCAATTGCATGCTCTGTTTGGCCTTCTAGCTACTGAAATCTAGTAGATTTTTAGTGGCTGGAACACTGTTTTGAGAGCCAAGATTAGATGGGGGTGACCCCCTCTCTCCTTCTCTTGTTTGGTGGCCTTTTTGGCCTTCCAAAGAGACCCTACCTTGCATGCTTCGAAGTCACTTTCCAAGGTCAATTTGGTGAGTTTTAGGACTACCATATTTGATTTTCATAGTTTTTTATGCCATGCTAAATGTCTACCTTGCATGTGCTTAATAACTCCTTGCATGGCCCTCCAAAGTAACTCATTATTTTTGCACACAATGGTTGCATATCAGTGGTTATTTGGGCCTATTTTCACATGATTTATTCACTGATTTTTTTTGGTTTGGTGAGATTACATTTGCTTCGTATACTTGCCATGTAAACCATGATTGCTAGTCAAGATTGCATGCTATTTTGTCCACCATGCTAGCATCTTTTGGCCATGCTTTGAACTGAAAATGTTCATGTTTTGGGACTTCCTTGGCTCTGTCTTCATGCTTCATGATCAAATAATGCATGCTTTGTATAGCTATAAGTCATTCCATGTGCCTAGTTTCGAGTTTGGGGTTTTATCTCATGCATCGAGTGCCATTTTTTCATGTTTCGAGGCTGTTTAGCATCATATTTCAGTGCTGGAATTTGTGAGTTTGCATGCCATCTTGCATCCCTTGCCATGCCTTGTTAAAGTTACATGTTATGCCTTAGGTTCGGTCCTCAGTTTGCGTGCACGCATTTCGAGAGTCTCATTTTCACCTAATGGCTACCGATGCGAGTGTGGCTAAGGTTCATTCATGTTAGTGTAAGTCCATTATGCATTGTGTATGTCATTTCATTTCATAGCATTGCGTATGC
>NW_021024621.1:65343-91004 GCF_004153795.1 Camellia sinensis
ATAACTGTCGTTTCTGTGACGACTAGTAGTACGATACTGGTGTCATAACATTCAAGAATATATTTGTGGAATTTTTTCAGAAATTAATTTTGCAGTTTAGAAATTATTTCTGTTTTCATTACTTTAAAATTCTGTTTTAGCATTTTAATTATTGAAGTGTTACAGAAATTAATTTTCGTGTGTGAATTATTTGGTTAAAAAAATTTATTTTATTTTCAAATTAATTGAAAAATAAAAGTTATTTTCTTATTTCTTTTATTTTACAGAATTTTAATTTCCTGTGTGGAATTAATTTGGTTGAATAAAATTTATTTTTTTTCCAAAAATTAATTTAAAATAAAAGTTGCATTCTTGTTTCTTTTATTTTTACAGAATTTAATTTGTGAATTTGTGTTAATTTTCTGTGTAGTGTAAATTCAATTTAATTTGTTTTATAAATTAGAATTGACTACTGAAACTAATGCCCAAACAAGTACTACTGTGGTGGCTGGAATGACCAACCCCACTCTCCCTGTTGTAACAGTACCAGTAAATCACAGTGAAAAGCCAGAGAAGTTCTCAAGAACTGACTTTAAAGAGTGCAACAGAAATATTATTCTATCTTACAACCTGACCTGGCTTTTCTCCGTGAGGATGCTCTATTTTGAAAGAGGATGAAACCGACCGGAAGTGGTTGCTGCGGTTGATGCCTGGAAAACTTCTGATTTCCTTTGCCGGAACTACATCTTGAACGGACTTTGACAACACATTATACAACGTCTACAGTCTATCAAGACAGCAAAGGAACTTTGGGAGTCTTTGGAGAAAAAATACAAAACGAGGATGCCGGCTCAAAAAAATTTGTGGTTGGCAGATTCTGGATTTTGAATGGTTTGATTCAAAACTGTGATCAGCCAAGTTCAAGATTTCCAACTCATTCTGCATGACATTCACGCAGAAGGTATGTCTCTCAGTGAATCCTTCCAAGTTACACCTAATTGAAAAATTCACCAAAAGGCTAAGGAATCAAGAACTACCTCAAACACAAGCGCAAAGAAAGATTCTATGGAAGAATTAATTGTGGTTTGAGGATTGAGGAGGACACACGCAATTCTGAAAAAGGCTGATAAGCATCCTATGGAGTCAAGCCAAATGTGGTGGAACATGCTTCAAAAACCAAGAAACGAAAGTCTTCTGGAAAAGTTCATCACAAGCTTAAAGGGGGGGAAATAAAAAAAGTACAAGTTTATTGGCAAATGTTAATCTGTGACAAAGAGGGACATCGGGCCAAAAGTGCCGTAGCAAAGACAAGAGCAAAAGAAGAACAAGCAAGACCTGCTAAGCCCAATGACCGTCAGTGGACAAGATTTCCAAGTTGAGATGACATTTTCAATGTGTGTCTTGTTTTTCTGCAGTTGTTTCCGAGGCAAATTGTCGGAAATCCTAGAAGAGGGTGGGGACACTGGGTGCTACTCACCATATCTTGTGCCGAAAAAAGATGTTCAATCTTATTCTATAGTGGACAATGTGAACATTTTTATGGGCAAACTCCTCAAATCTAAGTTGAAGGACAATGAAAGATTGTACTCAAGATGACTCTAGAAAGGAACTCACTCTCAACAATGTGTTGCATGTACCGAATATTCTCAAGAATCTTGTTTCGGATCTCTGTTGAGTAAGAATGGGTTTAGGCTAGTATTTGGAGAGTGATAAATTTGTAACTTACTAAGAATGGGATGTATGTAGAAAAAGTTTACATGTCTGATGGCCTTTTCAAGTTAATGGAATGACCGTTTACCCTCAGTTATTAATAATACTAATCTTCTTCTTACTTGCTTGAGTCTTCAAATTTATGGCATGTGATAGGACATGTTAATTATGGATCTTGCCAGATAATTAATATGGAAGTTTACCTAAATTTGACATGATTCAAATCATAAATGTGAAATTTGTGCTGAGCAAAATTATCTAAAACTCCTTTTCATTCAATTGAAAGAAGTATGAAACCACTTGAATTAATTCATAGTGACATTGTGTGTGTTAAATCAATTCAAACTAGAGGTAGGAAAAAATATTTTATCACTTTTATAGATGACTATACTAGATATAGTTATGTTTATTTATCGAACACAAGGGATGAAGTTTTGAAACTTCATTCAATATAGAAGATAAGTTGAAAATCAACTTGTAAGAAATCAAGAAAATTAGAGAGTGATAGAGTGGTGGATATGAATCACCTTTTTAGTGAGTTTTGTAAGAGCATGGAATATTCATCAAACTACTGCTCCTTACTCCCTCAGCAAAATGGAATTGCTAAAGGAAAAATAGGACTTTAAAAGAAATGATGAATGTCATGTTAATAAGTTCTGGATTACCTCAGAACTTGTGGGGGAAGCAACACTTTCTGCTAATTATATACTTAATAAGTAGCCCCGAAAGAAAGTGAATCAAACACCTTAAGAATTATGCTAGAAGAGTACGATCCTACAAATCTTTAAAAGTGTGGGTGGTTTGCTAAAGTGGCTATTCCTAGTCCTAAAAAGACTAAGATAGGTCCTAAGACCATTGATTACATTTTCATTGGTTATGCCAAGAATAAGTAGTGCATATCGTTTTTGATTCATAAATCGGAACATTCCGAAATGCATGAATACTATTATTGAATCTCGAATGCATTTTCTTTGAACATGTATTTCCAAATAAGACATGACAAGAACTAGTAACAATAAAAGATCTCATAATGCTATTACTAGTCAGGATCAAGAACATGATCAAGAACAAGAGGTAGATCAAAATGAGGAAGAGGAACCTAGGCCGTTAGTAAACGTGCTAGAACCTTAAATCTTTTATCCAGATTTTCCTAACTTTTGTTAGAAAATGAGCCTTTAATAGAGGCCATGTCAGTCCTGAAGCTCCTTTATGGAAAGAAGCTATCAATAGTGAAATTGAATCCATCTTGCAAAAATCACACTTGGAATTAGTGGATTTGCCACCAGGTTGTAAACCTCTGGGTACCACGTGAATTTTCAAAAAAAAAAAAAATTAAAAGGGATGGATCATGACAAATTACAAGGCAAGACTTGGGTCAAAGGATTTAGACAAAAGAAGGTTTGATTACTTTGACACATACTCACCAGTTACTAGAATAACATCCTTAGAATGCTAATTGCCATTGCATCTCTATACAATCTAAAATTCATCAAATGGATGCGAAAACCGCTTCTTAAATGGTGAGTTTAAATGAAGAATTTACTGGAACAACCAGAAGGTTTTTCGTTCCAGAAAAGAAAAGAAGTGTGTAAATTGGTTAAATCATTATATGTTTAAAACAAGCGCCAAAGCAATAGTTGAGAATAAATGACAAAGCAATGATGACAAATGATTCAAAATTAATGAGTGTGACAAATGGTGTTACGTTAAAAACCACAACAAAGGTCTATCGCTGCATTGTATTCCTTCTACTGTATATGTTTATGGACTCATCATAGGTAGTAATGATGATATGATAAAACTACTAAGAAAATGTTGAATAAACATTTTGACATGAAAGACATTGGCATGCAGATGTAATTCTCGTATGAAAATTACCAAAACTCAGAAGGATATGCTTGTCACAATTTCATACATTGAGAAATACTTGACAAATTCAGCAAAGATGATGACCATCTTGCTAGAACACCTGTAGATAATTAATTTGTATCTTTCTAAATGTACAAGAAAGTATTTCTCAATTAAGAGTATGCCCAAATTATTGGAAGCTTAATGTACTTTATGAACTGCACTCGCGCCGAGTATAGCTTATTCGAGTAAGTAAATTAAGTAGATATACGAGTAATCCGGAGTAGAACACTGGAAAGCAATATAAGGGTTTAAGGTATCTCCGATTTACTCGTAACATTGGGCTTAATTATACAGATATCCAGCAGTACTTGAAGGATACTGTGATGCACAATTGATATCGCGATTACAGAGGACTCGAAGTCCACCAGTGGGTATGTCTTTACTCTTGGTTGGGCGTTGTATCTTGAAATCTTCCAAACAGACTTTTATTGCTAGGTCTACTATGAACCAGAATTCATAGCTTTAGACAAAGCTGGGAAGAAGCAGAATGGCTTCGCCACTTACCTTGAAAATATTCGCAATTGGCCAAAACGTGCCTCTATATGCATACATTGCGATAGTCAATCCAATAGGTAGAGCACAGAGCATATGTATAATGGTAAATCTCGACATATAGTGCGTCACATAATACCGTAAGAAACTACTACTCTCTAATGGAATTATTTCCATTGATTATGTGAAGTCTAAAGACAACATAGCAGATCCACTAACCAAGGGGTTAGCAAGAGAGGCTAGTTAGAATTCATTGAGGGAATGGGACTAAAGCCATTAAATAAGAGTTACACAACGGAAACCAACCTAGTTGATGGAGATCCCAATATCTAGGTTCAAAGGGACAACCGATTTGTGTATGACTTAGACACCCCATTTTGACCGACCTTAAGACTCAGACGTCACCAGTTGAGCGCTCGTGATGTGTGCATATTTTGCTCGTTCTGAGGTTTCAGAGTCTCGGCTGCGAGCCTTCTCCGGACTTCGGGGCTCTTTTGTGCTTTGCCTCGGTTTTGAACCAGGTCCTGTTTTCTCTACCCGAGGGAGGGAGAGTCTCGTAGACCCTCTCTCAAGGCCGTAGGCTACGTTTCGTGTCGTAGGCCATTTTCCATTTTAAGGCCGCGTTTCCGTTTTCGGAGCCTCGGCCTGTGCCTCGGTAGACCCTTAACTACCTCGTTTGCTCTGTTTTGGCACCATCTATATTCCTCCCTTTAAGGGACACTGTGGCCGGGAGACCACCTTCGTGTCATACGCCACTTCCGGTGCCTAACAGCCCGTTTTCGGGCCGCCAACCGTGTTTTGGGCCACGAACCTTCGTTTTTTCATCCGTTTTGGTCCATTTTTTTGTAGAGACTCTACTTTCACTATAGGAGAGGTGGTAGGATGGTGGCCGGCCACCTATTCCCCTGAAAAGTCAGTTTTCTCATTTTCTCTCTCCAAAAGCATTTTTCTGACAGAAAGCTGGTTTTTTACATTGAGCCAATTTCTGGCTTTTCATACCACCATTGTGATCTACTCATCTGGGAGGCCACCAATATGGGTAGGCACACAGTAACTCATCTTGACCTTTGACCCCTCTCTAAAAGCCAGCTTTTCTCTCTTCAGGGTCACATTTTCTGGTTTTTCTTTGCACAGGCGTGTTCTACTCATCTGGGAGGCCACCTTCTGGGTAGGCCGACCACAATTGTTCTTGACCCTTGTTACCCTGGCGGCGCCGACCAGGGGGAGTGGCCGCGGCCACTTCAACTGGCCGGCCTGCTTATTGCTTTGTCCCTTTTAGATTGACTAGCTGTGCCAGCTGGGAACCATTTGGTGCATCCTCCATACACGTGTATGGAGGATTCTTTGAAGCTTCCAAGAGAACTTTTGGCCTCTCTTCTCTATAAGAGTCCCTCCTCTTCATATCCAAGGGTTAGACACTTTGCTAAGTGTATACACCCTCCATCCTCCGATTGTTACCATTCAAAGCTCCAAAATCCTCACTTCTTGGTCCATTTACACACAACCCATAGCACCACACCACCATCATCCATTCCAGCCCCTTGGAAGTCATTTGCAGGAGGTGAAAGCTCATTTCCCTGGACCAAGGCTGCGCTGGGAAGTTAGGCTACAAGGTAAGCTCCTATTCTCCCAATTTTGACTAGTTTTGTTCTATATTTACCCCTTTTGTTACATTTTTGGGCTGCGAACTGAACTAAAAAAGCTTTATTTTGAGCTCATTTCATGTTTATTAGGAATTTTCTCTGTTTGAAGTCTTCTACTCCCCTTTGTGCTTTATCCCTCTGTTTGGGGCTTATCTTGCATGATATATTAGCCCTTTTGTGAGCTTTTGGTTCGAACCAAACTGAAGTATCTTTTTAGCCCTTCTTCAACTTGTTGAAGGGCTCTTTACTGTTTGAGGCCATCTACTGCCCCTTTCCCTTTATTCTCTTTAGGCTATTTTTGCATCTATTTTAGCCTTAACTTGTGAGCATATTCAGAGTTTTCATAAATGTAAAGTATCTTTTTTGACCCCTTTCAACTTTGTTGAAGGGCTCTTTGCTGTTTGAGACGTTTTTGCCCTTTTGCTCATCTGCTCTTTTAGGCTGTTTTTGCATGATACATTAGCCTTATTTGTAGCCATTTTAGACTCGACCTAAACTGAAAAAATCTTTTTGATATCATATTCATGTTTGATTAGGTCTATTCTCTTTGGGTCATCTTCTCCCTATGCATGCTCATCTCTTCATGATAAGGCTATGCATTAAGAACACTGCGATTGGCCATGATTTGGCCTCTAGCCACTGAAATATGTTGTTCAGTGCTTTGATGCATTTTTTAGGGGCCAAAATTAGAGGGGGGACCCCCCTCTCCTTGTCTTTTTGGGATCTTTTTGAGCACTTCCAAAGGGACCCTATTTTGCATGCATCGAAGATTACTTTCCAGGCTTATTTGAGGTTTTGAGGTCTCCTTGGATCTGTCAGGCCATTTCACCATATTTTAGGTCTATGTTGCATGTGTAGACCAACACATTCAAACGCCTTCAAAGAGGCCTTTCTTTGCAGCATGCTCCATAGACCAATTTCGAGGGTCAATTTGGTGAGTTTTAGGGTGTCATATTTGATTTCCAGAGTTGGTTTGTGCCATGCTAAGTTCCTTGGTGCATGTGCTTAATTACCCTTGTATGCCCTTCCAAAGAAACGCCTCATTTTCCACATGTTGGCTGGTATTCAGTGATTATTTGGACATTATTTGGCATGTTTATTCACTGATTTTTGCTGGTTGTGAGATTCCATATGCTTCATATGCATGCCATGTAAACCATGTTTGCCAGGCAAATTGCATGCTATTTTAGTCCATCACGCTAGCATCTTTTGGTCATGCTTTGAACTAGAATGTTCATGTTTTGGGACTCGCTTGGCTCTACTTTTTGCTTCATGGTCAAATAATGATGCTTTGATAGCTACAAGTCAATACATGTGCCTAGTTTTGAAGTTTCGGGACTCATTTCATGCATCGGGTGCAATAATCCACTGTTTCGGGACTATTTAGCATCATGTTTCAGTGCTGAAATTTACATGTTTGAATGCCATGCTTCATCCTTGCATGGCTTGTTAGAGTTGCACGTTTGCCTTATCGGGTCCTCGGTTTGCGTGCATGTGTGCACGCATTCGTGTTGTCTCTTTTATATTAATGGCCACTGATGTGAGTGTGGCTGAGGTCCACCTCACTGATTGGGTGTAAGTCCATCATGCATGTGTATGCCTTTCAATTCATAGGCATTGTGTATGCTAGGTTGTATAGTGTAGAGCTATGTGTATGTCATGTTGCGTCTGCATGTTGTATGCCATTTCATAGCATTACGTATGCTAGGTGTATGATTAGTCGCATTGTGTATGCCATCTCACTTGCATTGTGTTTGGGATAGGAGTTAGCCCAAGCAAGGAAACGAGGGAGTTTGTACCCGATGACGGAAGTGTCTCAATTCCGGTCGCCGACACTCCGATTACCCATGATGGAGTTTAGGTCTTGTTTGGTTTTCATGTGCATTCATTTCATATTGAGTCATGCAATTCACTCTCAGCCATCATGCATCGATATGCGTGATGGTGGCAGAGGATCGAGGACTACATCCCCTGAAGAGTAGTCATGCATAACAATATCATGCAAATATTTGCCATGCCCTTTGTTCTCTTATTGCAGTAAATCATAAATCAGCGGGCCTTGCGAGCTTTGCACAAATATTCTGAGAAAAATTGAAACAGAGGCGAATCGAGGCATCGCAATGGATTTCCGCGCAGGCAATTCAAGCATGCATCATTTCACCATTCGAACAGAGCTGAGGCAGTCCATAGGCTACATGCTAGTTTATCGCTTTCCTAGTTGATTTGTTAATTAATTAGATTTTGTAATTTTAATTATTCATTCCGGACGTAATTATTTATTCGAGCTGTATTATTCTTTCCGACCCTCCGAGCGAGGGCACAACTGTAATAAGTGTGCGGCGTTTGATGTATGTCCTCAACCCCACGTCTTCTCCCTTTTATTTACCTGCTTATGATGGTTAGATTAGGGCATGTTTCAATTAGCATACAGTGATGAGTACATGTTTGCATTCATTCATCTGTCTTGCACGCACCGGGCTCGGCCGATCCATACTAACCTGCATTTGTATTTTCATTCCAAATTGAATACATGTTAGCTGTAGCATCACCATATGCCATTTTAGAATAGCCGAGCCTATCTCTAGTTAGCATTTGCATGTGTGTATCTCTCTTAGCAGTACTTGAAGGATATTGTGATGCAAATTGGATATCGGATACTAGAGACTCGAAGTCCACCAGTGGGTATGTCTTTACTCTTGGTGGGGCGGCTGTATCTTGGAAATCTTCCAAACAGACTTGTATCATGTCTGATGGCCTTTTCAAGTTAAATGTAATGACCGTTGTACTCTCAGTTATTAATAATAATACATCTTCTTCTTACTTGCTTGAGTCTTCAAATTTATGGCATGGTAGACTAGGACATGTTAATTATGGATCTTTGTGTAAATTAATTAATGTGGAATGTTTACCTAAATTTAACATTGATTCAAATCATAAATGTGAAATTTATGTTGAGGCAAAATTATCTAAAACTCCTTTTCATTCAATTGAAAGAAGTACGGAACCACTTGAATTAATTCATAGTGACATTTGTGATTTTAAATCAATTCAAACTAGAGGTGGAAAAAAGTATTTTATCACTTTTATAGATGACTATACTAGATATAGTTATGTTTATTTAATTCGAACCAAGGATGAAGCTTTGGAAACTTTCATTCAATATAAGAATGAAGTTGAAAATCAACTTGGTAAGAAAATCAAGAAACTTAGAAGTGATAGAGGTGGTAAATATGAATCACCCTTTGGTGAGTTTTATAAAGAACATGAAATAATTCATCAAACTACTGCTCCTTACTCACTTCAGCAAAATGGAATTGCTGAAAGGAAAAATAGGACTTTAAAAGAAATGATGAATGTCATGTTAATAAGTTCTGGATTACCTCAGAACTTGTGGGGGGAAGCAACACTTTCTGCTAATTATATACTTAATAAAGTACCCCGAAAGAAAGTGAATCAAACACCTTATGAATTATGGCATAGAAGAGTACGATCCTACAAATACTTAAAAGTGTGGGGGTGTTTAGCTAAAGTGGCTATTCCTAGTCCTAAAAAGACTAAGATAGGTCCTAAGACCATTGATTACATTTTCATTGGTTATGCCAAGAATAGTAGTGCATATCAGTTTTTGATTCATAAATCGGAACATTCCGAAATGCATGTAAATACTATTATTGAATCTCAGAATGCATTTTCTTTGAACATGTATTTCCAAATAAGACTGGACAAGAAACTAGTAACAATAAAAGATCTCATAATGCTATTACTAGTCAGGATCAAGAACATGATCAAGAACATGATCAAGAACAAGAGTTAGATCAAAATGAGGAAGAGGAACCTAGGCGTAGTAAACGTGCTAGAACCTTAAAATCTTTTGATCCAGATTTCCTAACTTTTTTGTTAGAAAATGAGCCTTTAACTTTTAAAGAGGCCATGTCTAGTCCTGAAGCTCCTTTATGGAAAGAAGCTATCAATAGTGAAATTGAATCCATCTTGCAAAATCACACTTGGGAATTAGTGGATTTGCCACCAGGTTGTAAACCTCTTGGGTACAAGTGAATTTTCAAAAAAAAAAAAATTAAAAGCGGATGGATCAATTGACAAATACAAGGCAAGACTTGTGGTCAAAGGATTTAGACAAAAAGAAGGTCTTGATTACTTTGACACATACTCACCGGTTACTAGAATAACATCCGTTAGAATGCTAATTGCCATTGCATCTCTATACAATCTAGAAATTCATCAAATGGATGCGAAAACCGCTTTCTTAAATGGTGAGTTAAATGAAGAAATTTACGTGGAACAACCAGAAGGTTTTTCTGTTCCATGAAAAGAAAAGAAGGTGTGTAAATTGGTTAAATCATTATATGGTTTAAAACAAGCGCCAAAGCAATAGCTTGAGAAATTTGACAAAGCAATGATGTCAAATGGATTCAAAATTAATGAGTGTGACAAATGTGTTTACGTTAAAAACACACACAAAGGTTATGTCATTGTATGTCTTTATGTAGATGTTATGCTCATCATAGGTAGTAATAATGATATGATTAAAACTACTAAGAAAATGTTGAATAAACATTTTGACATGAAAGACATGGGCATTGCAGATGTAATTCTCGGTATGAAAATTACCAAAACATCAGAAGGATATGCTTTGTCACAATGTCATTACATTGAGAAAATACTTGACAAATTCAGCAAAGATGATGACCATCTTGCTAGAACACCTGTAGATGTTAATTTGTATCTTTCTAAGAATGTACAAGAAAGTATTTCTCAATTAGAGTATGCCCAAATTATTGGAAGCTTAATGTACTTTATGAACTGCACTCGCCCGGATATAGCTTATTCAGTAAGTAAATTAAGTAGATATACGAGTAATCCGGGAGTAGAACACTGGAAAGCAATTATAAGGGTTTTAAGGTATCTCCGATTTACTCGTAACATTGGGCTTAATTATACTAGATATCCAGCAGTACTTGAAGGATACTGTGATGCAAATTGGATATCGGATACTAGAGACTCGAAGTCCACCAGTGGGTATGTCTTTACTCTTGGTGGGGCAGTTGTATCTTGGAAATCTTCCAAACAGACTTTTATTGCTAGGTCTACTATGGAACCAGAATTCATAGCTTTAGACAAAGCTGGGGAAGAAGCAGAATGGCTTCGCCACTTCCTTGAAAATATTCCAATGTGGCCAAAACCGGTGCCTGCTATATGCATACATTGCGATAGTCAATCTACAATAGGTAGAGCACAGAGTCATATGTATAATGGTAAGTCTCGACATATACGTCGTCGACATAATACCGTAAGACAACTACTCTCTAATGGAATTATTTCCATTGATTATGTGAAGTCTAAAGACAACATAGCAGATCCACTAACCAAGGGGTTAGCAAGAGAGCTAGTTGAGAATTCATCGAGGGGAATGGGACTAAAGCCTATTAAATAAGAGTTACCACAACGGAAACCCAACCTAGTTGACTGGAGATCCCAATATCTAGGTTCAAAGGGACAACCGAGTTGTGTATGACTGTAGACACCCCATTTTTGACCGACCTTAAGACTCAGACGTCACCAGTTGAGCGCTCGGTGATGTTGCATATTGTGCTCGTTCTGAGGTTTCAGAGTCTCGGCTGCGAGCCTTCCCTCCGGACTTCGGGGCTCTTTTGTGCTTTGCCTCGGTTTGCAAACCAGGTCCTGTTTTCTCTTCCCAAAGGGAGGGAGAGGTCTCGTAGACCATCTCTCAGAGGCCGTAGGCTACGTTTCGTGGTCGTAGGCCATTTTTCCTATTTAAAGCCCGGTTTCCGGTTTTCGGAGCCGTCGGCCGTGTGCCTCGGTTCGAGACCGCTTAACTACCTCCGTTTGCTCTGGTTTTTGGCACACATCTTATTTCCTCCCTTTAGAGGGACACTGTGGCCCGGGAGACCACCTTCGTGGTCATACGCCACTTCCGGTGCCTAACAGCCCGTTTTCGGGGCCCCGAACCGCGTGTTTTGGCCCCCGAACCTTCGTTTTTCATCCGTTTTGGTCCATTTTTGGTAGAGACTCTACTTTCACTATTAGGGAGGTGGTAGGATGGTGGCCGGCCACCTATTCCCCTGAAAAGTCAGTTTTCTCATTTTCTCTCTCCAAAAGCCAATTTTTCTGACAGAAAGCTGGTTTTTCTCACATTTGAGCCACATTTTCTGGCTTTTCATACCACCATTGTGATCTACTCATCTGGGAGGCCACCAATATGGGTAGGCCAACTAGTAACTCATCTTGACCCTTTTGACCCCTCTCTAAAAGGCAGCTTTTCTCTCTCCAGGGTCACATTTTCTGGTTTTTCTCTACAAGGCCGTGTTCTACTCATCTGGGAGGCCACCTTTCTGGGTAGGCCGACCAGCAATTGTTCTTGACCCTTTTGACCCCTGGCCGGCCGGCCGACCAGGGGGAGTGGCCGGCCGGCCACTTCAACTGGCCGGCCTGCTTATTGCTTTTGTCCCTTTTAAGTGTGATCTAGTTGTGCCAACTGGGGACCATTTGGTGCATCCTCCATACACGTGTATGGAGGATTTTTGAAGCTTCCAAGAGAAGCTTTGGCCTCTCTTCTCTATAAGAGAGTCCCTCCTCTTCATATCCAAGGGTTAGACACTTTGCATAAGGTATACACCCTCCATCCTCCATTGTTACCATTCAAAGCTCCAAAATCCTCACTTCTTTGGTCCATTTACACTACAACCCATAGCACCACACCACCATCATCCATTCCAGCCCCTTGGAAGTCATTTGCAGAGGTTGAAAGCTCATTTCCCTGGACCAAAGGCTGCTGGAAAGTTAGGCTACAAGGGTAAGCTCCTATTCTCCCCATTTTTGCACTATTTTGTTCTATATATTAGCCCATTTTGTTTACATTTTTGGGCTTCGGACTGAACTAAAAAAAGTCTTATTTTGAGCTCATCTTCATGTTTGATTAAGGAATTTTCTCTGTTTGAAGTCTTCTACTCCCCCTTTGTGCTTTATCCCTCTTTTGGGGCTTATCTTGCATGATATATTAGCCCTGTTTTTGAGCATTTCTGGGCTTCGAACCAAACTGTAAAGTATCTTGTTTTGAGCCCCTCTTCAATATTGTTGAAGGGTTATTTACTGTTTGAGGCCATCTACTGCCCCTTTCCCTTTATCTCTCTTTTAGGACTATTTTTGCATCATATTTTAGCCTTACTTGTGGGCATATTCGAGATTTTCCATAAAATGTAAAGTATCTTGTTTTGAGCCCCTATTAAACTTTGTTGAAGGGCTCTTTACTGTTTGAGGACTTTTTCTGCCCTGTTTGCTCAATCTCTCTTTTAGGGCTGTTTTTGCATGATACATTAGCCTTATTTGTCAGCCATTTTAGACCTCGACCTAAACTGAAAAAAATCTTGTTTTGATATCATATTCATGTTTGATTCAGGTCTATTCTCTGTTTGGGGTCATCTTCTCCCTATGCATGCTTCATCTCTTCATGATTAAGGCTATGCATTAGAACACTTGCATTGGCCATGATTTGGCCTCTTAGCCACTGAAATCCAATGGATTTTCAGTGGCTTTGATGCATTTTGGAAGGCCAAAATTAGAGGAGGGGTGACCCCCACTCTCCTTGTCTTGTTTGGGGGTCTTTTAGGCCTTCCAAAGGGACCCTATTTTGCATGCATCGAAGTCACTTTTTAGGCTTCATTATGAGGGTTTTGAGGTCTGCCTTGGCTCTGTCTAAGGCCCATTTCACCATATTTTAGGTCTATGTTGCATGTGTAGACCAATCCCATTCAACGCCCTTCAAAGAGGCCTTTCTTTGCATGCTCCCTAGACCAATTTCAGGGTCAATTTGGTGAGTTTTAGGGTTGTCATATTTGATTTCCAGAGTTGGTTGTGCCATGCTAAGTGTCCTTGATGCATGTGCTTAATTACCCCTTGTATGCCCTTCCAAAGAAACCCCTCATTTTCACACATGTTGGCTGTATTTCAGTGATTATTTGGACATATTTTGGCATGTTTTATTCACTGATTTTTGCTGGTTTGGTGAGATTCCATATGCTTCATATGCATGCCATGTAAACCATGTTTGCCAGTCAAAGTTGCATGCTATTTTAGTCCATCACGCTAGCATCTTTTGGTCATGCTTTGAACTAGAAATGTTCATGTTTTGGGACTGCCTTGGCTCTATCTTTGTGCTTCATGGTCAAATAATGCATGCTTTGTATAGCTACAAGTCAATACATGTGCCTAGTTTTGAAGTTTCGGGGCTCATTTCATGCATCGGGTGCCATATATCCATGTTTCGGGACTATTTAGCATCATGTTTCAGTGCTGAAATTTACATGTTTGAATGCCATGCTTCATCCTTGCCATGCTTTGTTAGAGTTGCACGTTGTGCCTTAGGTTCGGTCCTCGGTTTGCGTGCATGTGTGCACGCATTTCGGTTGTCTCTTTTTCATTTAATGGCCACTGATGTGAGTGTGGCTGAGGTCCACTCATGATTGGTGTAAGTCCATCATGCATTGTGTATGCCTTTCAATTCATAGGATTGTGTATGCTAGGTTGTATGTTAGAGCATTATGTATGTCATGTTGCGTCGTGCATTGTGTATGCCATTTCATAGCATTACGTATGCTAGGTTGTATGATTAGTCGCATTGTGTATGCCATCTCACTTGCATTGTGTTTGGGATAGGAGTTAGCCCAAGCACAGGAAACGAGGGACGTTTCGTACTCCGAGTGACGGAATGTGTCTCAATTCCCGGTCGCCGACACTCCAGATTACCCATGATGGAGTTTAGGTCTTGTTGTGTTTTCATGTGCATTCATTTCATATTGAGTCATGCAATTCGACTCCTCAGCCATCATGCATCGATATGCGTGATTGGTGGCATGAGGATCGAGGACTACACTCCCTGAAGAGTAGTCATGCATACATATATGAAAATACTTTGCCATGCCCCTTTGTTGCTCTGTATTGCAGTAAATCATAAATCAGCGGCCTTCTGGAGCTTTGCACAATATTCTGAGAAAAATTGCAAACAGAGGCGAATCGGGGCATCGCAATGGATTTCCGCGCCAGGCATTTCAAGCATGCATCATTTCACCATTCAGAACAGAGCTGAGGCAGTCCATAGGCTTACATGCTAGTTTATCGCTTTCCTAGTTGATTTGTTAATTAATTAGGATTTTGTAATATTTAATTATTTATTCCGGACTGTAATTATTTATTCGGACTGTATTATTCTTTCGGACCCTCCGAGCGAGGGCACAACTGTAATAAGTGTGCATGCGTGTGATGTATGTCTCCCAACCCCACGTCTTTCTCCCTTTTATTTACCTGCTTATGATGGTTAGATTAGGGCATGTTTCAATTAGCATACAGTATGATAACATGTTTGCATTCATTCATCTGTCTTGCACGCACCGGGCTCGGCGCACCATACTAACTGCATTTGTATTTCAATTCCAAATTGAATACATGTTAGCTGTAGCATCACCATATGCCATTTTAGAATAGCCGAGCCTATCTTAGTTACATTTTGCATGTGTTGCATTAGGCATTTCTGTATAGTCAGGATCAAGCATGGATTTCTAACAGAGCTTCTGTTTTGGCTTGGAGTACTTAGTAAGTACTTATGCTTTAGCATCCTTGCATGCGTGTGAGTGACTGCCATGATAGCATGCTTACCATGAGGCTATGTGCTTACATTATATAATTGCCTGAATGCCTGTGGGTGAAGGTTGGGTTATTTGAATTGGAACAATTCATCGACTGCGAGTTTCAAGCCCACTAGATAGTGGCAAAATCATGTTTTCTAAGCCCACCTGAGGGTGGCAAATCCATATTTTAGCCTACTTGCGGGTAGCACCATCAAACCATTTTCGAATAAACAAACCATGAAATGTTTTGTTCCCAATTCAGGCGACCCAGTCTATACTTGTATGTTGTGCGCATCAACATAGTAAATCTCAGGCTAATAACCGGAATAAGAACTGCATAATGTTTTCAAAAAAAAACTAGATATCATGGTTAGTAGAGGCGATCTTTGATCGGGCGAGCGACGGGGTGCTCACGAAGTGACCTTCCCCAATCGTACCCAAGTTCCCGAGCCGAGGCAACTTTGGTGATGACGGACACGTGGCCTTAGGCAACGAGTCAGGGTTTCCTAAATTTCCCAAAATAAAATATTTAGGTGGCGACTCTGTATCTGGCAAAGCAGTCCATGTTTGGCACTTCTTTCAAAAAAATTTGTTTTAAAAAAAAAAGATTTGTCGGATTTGGACTCTTTGATGATTCATCCGTCTTGCATTGTACTCCGCGAGATTAGATACAGGACCATGACACCAATCGAGTCTGAACTGTAGTGAGGCCCGAGGGCACGTCTACAATGACTCAGAAGGATCACTAGGGAGTTAAACTCCTATCAATTTCAATGATGAAATAGTGATGACTGCAACATTTTAGGTTAAGTAAGATTTTAATGATTCTTATATCTCGATAAACCTAGTGGAGTATGGCAGGATACTCTTCATAAGAATCACCTATATGAGTGTGAACTGGGCTGGTTCTATGAGAATTGTGAAGGGCTACAATTCTCTAGAGCACTCATAGAAGACTAGGTTGTTCAGGGCCAAAATGAACACAATAGTGAGAACTAAACTGTGTCTGGGGATATACTATGTGAGTTCTATTGTCTTGGTTTACACAAACGGTTGAACAGTTCAAGACATCATGTTCACTGGTTAGCTAGTAAATCCGATAGTGTCTCACAAAGGAAGGTTCAATGCCAAAAGCTACCTATCATTTGCAGAATATTTCTATACTCTCTATTTTTAGATCATGTTGTTGCATTTTCTCTTCGTCAAATTCCATTCTTGTGGGGGATTGTTCGAAAAATGGTGTTTTTATAAAGCTTATTTTGGGTCAACTTTGAGCCCAAAATTGAGTGCGCCCCGAACGTCTTTTGGGGCGGCTCCGAAGAGGTGAAGTGTTCCTTGTCATGTGACAAGTCACACGGTGAAGACGGTTCGTCAAAACCATTTATGAGTGAATGGGAACATGACGTCGTTTTCAGGTTCGTGGAATGAACATGTAAAGTTTGTAATATGAGTTTCCTTGTGAGGCTTGTCCCACATTGAAACTTTAAGAGAGTTTATTTGTGTATATAAGCTCTAGCCTACAACACTTGGGTTGGGCCCCAAGGGGAACCCCAAGTTTGTAGAAGGGAGGAGTTATGGACAAAGTGTACTTTAGCCCAAAACCAACACATAGGCGAGCGTCGCCGCCGTCCATCCGGGCGCGGGTGTGGGTCGGGTCGGAACATTAATTTTTTGAACAAAATTTATTTGAATTTTTTAAATAAATTCTTGCAAGAAAAATTAATTTAAATTTAGAAATTTGAATTTAAAATTCAAATTCAAATTGTTGTCCAACAATTGTGTCTCTTCCTTTTATTCCATAACAGATTTTTGAGCCCAAACTGTTTTTTGGATCTATTCAAAGCCGGACAGATTTAAATCTGCCCAGGCAGATTCAAATAGTGTCATTCCAATAGTTAATCTGTTGAACAGTTTGCATATATGTGTGTTTTCAAAACAGCACCTATTGGATTCAAACCACACCTGTTCATTTGAATTTTATACATGTTCGGTCAGCACTTGTGTGCCTATAAATACCAACATTCCAGCAGTGTTTTCCGATCCGAAAATCAGTCTGCTTTTATGCCTTTGCTGTCCAGATTTTGCTCTAGTATTCTTCATATATTAGTTTTAGATTAAATAATCAGAGAGTTAGAACACAAGTTTAGTTCGCCGAACAATTTGTCTTGGAGTGCTACTACAAATTGGTTAAGATCATTGTATCCTGGGAGATAGACGCCACTCAACCGTAAGCACCGTAGCGGGGCGAATCTGTCTTAAGGGCAGAGTGTCACACACTCGACTTGGTTTTTTGATTTTTAAATTCAATTCAACAAAATAAATTGTGTAAGTTTTATTTTATTTTTTTTGGCTTTGTTTCTATTTATTTCATTTACACAGAAGATTGTTCCAACACAACCAACATTGTACCACCACCCATCTATCTGAACTACATCTACACCACCCCTTTACCATCATCATAACCACTTTCACAACACTATCATTGCCATTGGTGCCATAGTCACTACTTCTACCACTACCACTGTCACTACCACTACCACTACCACTACCACTACCACAATATAAAAATAAGACGAGAAAATTTAAAAATAATAATTTTAAATTTCATCATATATATCAAATAATTTGTTTTAATCTAGTACTTAACTTCTTCTTTTTTCAAACTATTTTTTAACTAAAAAAATTCAACATTCTATTTTCCCATCTTAATTGTTAGCTTTCAATTTTGTGACGAGGTTACATATTTTGTAATTATGAAATTTTATGATAAAATTATACATTTTTATAATAGGTTACGTATAGTGTACATCCTTTTACGGGTGCACACTGGAGAATTTCCCTTATTTATTTATTAAGCAATAGTTCTTAGGGGGCCATTCAGTCAATTTGTTTTCCTACTTGCCTGCTGAATAGGGAAATTGGTTTATTGTTGAAAATTTTCTACTAGCATTACTGCATGGTTCATGATTTGGGTTAACTTAACTCTATGGTCAGAGTAGTTTTGACTTTCATCGACATATTTTTGATAAAAGTGTCAATGTGTATTTCATTTTAAGATTTTAGATTAAGTTATGGTTTTTCTAGGAAAAAAAATTAACAACTCCTCCCCACAAGTTCATAGTAGATGGCGGTCCTACTAAAAAAAATTCAGAACAGTTTATGAAATAAAAAAAATAAATAAATAATTAAAACGACTAAATTTTTTAAATAGATAAAAAAAAAATACTTTTTTAACTTTATAAACTCCATTACTTTTATTTTATTTTTTATAATATCCTACTTATATATTATTAAAAATGCTAGAAATTTCTAAAAAATTACAAACTAAGTTACAATGAAGTGTGGGTCTCCTACATATATGGATATGAAACTTGGCGCCTTATTGTGAGTAGGGGTGAGCAGCGGATCTTTCGATCCACCCAAACTGACCGAACAAAACCAATCCGCTGCATTTTGAACGGACGCGTGATGACGAACGGACGGTTATGGATTGATTTTTTTCAATCCGTTTAGTTTTGGACGGATAGCGAATTTGAGATTCCTTTAGCCGCTACTGAATCACCAAACCGCAACTAATAAAAAACTTACTTTATTTCTTCATTTCAACTCTTAAGCTTATCAAGTGCAAATTTATTGACTAATAAAAAACTTACTTTGTAAGGTACTACACAAATTAATCGTAGAAGAGTCAGACTCCTCTTCAGATGGCGTGCTTACTGGGTCAGCTTGTAAACAAGGTTCAAAAGAGTAGTAGTTAATTAATATCATTACGAAGGAAGCTCATCTAGTGGATATACCAATACAGTTGGGCTCTACAAAAATATTCCTGACAGTAATCTTTGCATTTACTCGATTTTTACTAGAATACTCACTGATATTGCAGCTGTTGTACTTCACACAACAAGACAATTACTAGGAGGGAATTATTTCAGCATTTTGGATGAGGGATTTTGATATCTGTTCGAGTGTTTTTTTGTATCCTGTTTGTGCTAAATCTTATGGTATTCTTCAAATGAAAGAACATAATTCTTTGGCCAACAATATCTTCGCCCCACTGAAATTAGTAAAATTTGTAAAAGTTTAAACCGCTAAACTAATTCGCATCCATTTGTCAATTTGCCAATCCGCTCAATTCACATCTGCCGAATTGGTGAACGGATGCGAATTGATTTTCTTCAACCCGCCAATCCGGCGAACGGATAGCGGATTGAAGGTTCCGTGGCAGCAACCAATCTGAACCCACCCCTAATTGTGAGTGATTGATAATTTAATTTGTAATTTATTAAGAATTTGTAGAAGGGTTCAAAAAAGAGAGAGAGAGAGAATTTGTAGAAGGATGATCACATTAAACGACTTGTTAAAATGGCAGTTTAATTGATTATATATTAAAATTTAATTAATAATTCAATTTTTTTTTTGAAAAAATAATTTGTTAGATTTACTTACTTTTTGAATTAAAAAATATATTAAATGATTTTTTAGAATTTATCAATTATGTATTGAAATTTAATTAATAAAAAATTATAAAATAAAAAAAAATGGCATGTCGGATTTATTTATTTTTGTTCTCATGAAATAATATTTCACAAAGTTTATGTGAAAAATTATTTTTAATTAATGATGTACCAAAGCCAACTCAATATTTTTTTAACATAAATTATAAATACACTCATAAAATTTGCTTAAAATACTAATTAGCTCATATGATTTTAAAAATTATATCCCACCCCTTAAATTTTCTAATCACATAACAAATAACACTTTCATTAATCAACTATTATGTCAATTAATTGTTTTTAATGATATCTTTAATTAACAGTTTTAGTCATTCATTATTGTATAGGAGAAAAGTTAGAAATTTTATTTTTCAATCAATTCTGTTAAATAACAAATTCTGACAAAAAAGATAATTCTAATTTTTGAAATCACAATGAGGAATTTATATTTTAACCAAACTCAAAAATTATATTTGTGATATATCCTTTTTATTTTATTTTATTTTATACACACATTGATTTCTAGACAAAATTTCTAATTCCACCCTTGGCTAGTACAATATATATATATATATATATTTTTTTTGATCAGCAAAGAAAATTTTATTAAAGACAAAAAGGGTACAAGATCGGGTAAAAAATGCATCATAGCTAAAAGATTGGCTAGTACAATATGGTAAATAAATTATAGCTTGCTCGTATGCAGGTTATTCAACTATAAAAAGAGAGAGCCCTTATATAGATTTTCTGCAACAAAACAATAAGATTTCAATTTTCTTTTTGAGGTGTGTTTGGAAAGAAGGAAAATCTAAGAAATGGGTGTTGGAATGGGAGTTGTGATGATGATGTTGGGCATGGTGATATGCCTTGCCACGGTGGCACATGCAGCTCAAGGGACTGCTACTTACTATGGTCCTCCTTACATTCACAAATATTTTACTATTTGGATACATATCTAAGTAATGTACATCTAAAAAAGTAAAAAATTTGTTTAAAATTTAAAAAATGTTCACTAAAATCAAAAAAATATTAAAAATAAAAAACTTAGTTTTCAAAAAACTAAAATCAAACACACTGATTAATTTTTTTTTATCTTTCTTGAAATTAATGATAAAAATTTATGTTAAATATTTTTATAAAAAAATTTAATATTATAATTAATAAGTGCCCCCTCTGATTTAATTTTTTGACTCCGCCACTGACTACTACCCTAGGTAAATAAGTTATATTATAGTTTGCAGGTATACTGATCATTCAATTATAAAAAGAGAGAGGCCTTCTATTGATTTTCTGCGGCAAAGCAATAAGATTTCAATTTTCTTTTGAGGTGTGTTTGGAAAGAAGGAAAATCTAAGAAGTGGGTGTTAGAATGGGAGTTGTTGTGATGATAATTGTTGGCATGCTAATATGCCTTGCCACGGTGGCACATGCAGCTCAGGGAACTGCTAGTTACTATACTCCTGGCAAGCGTGAGTGCTATTTTATTTTATCTTTTTGTTCAAGTTAAATTATGCGTATTTTAACTAATTTTAAAATTTTAAAATTAAAGATCAAACAAATATTCATCTACTCTTTAAATTGACTTAAACTCAAATTTTTGATTCTTATTATTACTAAAAGTGCTAAATTTATAATTGATACATCACTTGCATGACCCAACAAACTTATGCATATTCTACATTTATCTATTTGAAAAATCGTTTTTCAAAAATCTTATTATCTTTTTTTTTTTTGGGGACAAATTACATTGTTAGTCTCTATATTTTAATTTTTTTATGTCATTTTATTCTCTGTAATTTTAATTAGATCGATTTTCGACTTTGTCTCAAATTAGTCCAATTCTTTACAATTGCTAACATTTTTTTATGACAGATGCGCACATGAGGGACATGTGTCATACTTTTAGGAATAAAATTATAAATTTGATCAATTCATTGACATAACCTCAATCAATTCGGTGAAAATTTCCTATCAAAAACCCTAACGACATTATTAATTGCACTAAATTGATACAAAATAGGGTTAAAATAAAATCAATTAAAACTATCAAGACTAAAATGTCACAAGCAGCAAAAAATAAGTATTTTAGACGTTTTATAATTGCACGGACTATTTTTTTATGTTTTTTTTTTTTAAGTGTTTACAACTTCTAATCATAGTATATATCATGCAAACACCTGACAAATTTACAGACATAGTCGACATATGCTCTCTAAATTTTTTTTTTTGGGGGGGGTTTTGGGGAGGGGAATTACCAACAAACAAAAAAAAAATCAGATTTGACTCTTATAATAACATAAATTTTAATTTTTAATTTTGTCAATTTAAATTTTTAATTTTATATTTATTTTCAATCTGAACCATTTATCTATTTCTGTTAAGTAAAATCGACGAAAAAATAAGTATTTTAGACGTTTTATATATTCCTACATTGAATTTAATAACTAAAATACAGTTTTTTCGTTGGTTTTAGTTTATGAAAATAAGTAAATATTTTAGATTGAAAACAAATAAAAAATTCTTATTTGGAACGATATTCAAAATTCAGGGTCAAATATATCACAATTGAAAAGTCAAACAAACCATAGGGACCATTAGTGTAATTCATCATTTATTTTATTATAAAGGTCAAACTCTAAATTTCTTTCTTGTAATAGGTCATTTTTTTAAAAGAAAAATTAATCTATAAATCCCATCTTGAGAAACGGTGATCCGTTTAGTCTCAAGGACCAATTAGTTCTATTGATTTTGGAAATGTAGATTAAATATTGTTACCCAAAAGGCAACCCAAGAAGGGGGTAAATTCAATTTCTACAAGTTAAAACTAATAATTACCTAATAAAAACTTAACAATTAGTACAATATGTGTAACAGATAACAATCCCAATAATATCAAATGAAAATCACAGTTAAACCAATTGAAGGAGATGAGGGAAGAGAATGCAAACAAAATTTATAGTGGTTCGGCTTCAACCAAGTTTACGTCCACTCCTCAAGCTTCACTTGAGATTTTCCACTATGCTTCTAGCTTCACAGGGATGCTAGCAACCTCATGTACATAGAGCAATCCTTCATAGATTTTCTAGCTTCACAGGAGTGCTAGTAGCCTCATACACGTGAAGCAATTCTCCACAGATTTTCTAACTTTACAGGTATAGCGATTCTGGTTTAAACCCAACCCATCTTGTATTCCGGACTCGGGTTTCATGATTATGTATTATTGTTCTTGTCTTTTTCCCCTTATTCCTTATTGAAATTGAGTATTGGAATATCTTGGTTGTGTTTGGAACAGGTTGGTTGCTAGTTGGTTCAAATTGTTATTGTCTAAATTTTGGCATCTTTGCTCGAGCGAAACTTCTTGTGCTGGAGCGAGCTTTGTGAGCTCCCAGTATTTTTGCAGGCTGCAGAGATACTAGGTGTAACGCCCCTAGAAAATGTACATAATGATAACATAACATCCATTACTCCTTATGACAAATCGAAATAAATCCCCAATGCTTGCATTAAATGATCATGAGGTTCGAACAAAATAGTTCCACATGCGGATATACATTCAATGAATTCTAGCACATGAATCTATAGCATGTAAAACATTCAGTCACAAATAAATAAATGCCCTCAAGGGCTTACAAGTTCCAAGGCTTAAGCCTAATTATACAAAAGATGGTTTCTCGAATACATTTACGGGGAACTTAAGTACAGGTCCTAATAAGTGGACTTATTGTCCAATAGGTCTTATGATAATTAATGACATTTTTCATTAAACACTATTAACAAATGTCACTAATTGTTAATTTTTAGCAACAATATGAAAATTTTGTCACAAAAAATATCACTAATTATAAGTTTTAACGACAGTTTAAAAAATCGTCACAAAAAAGTGTCATTAATTCACAACTTTTAGAAACAATTAAAAAAATTTGTCACAAAAAAGTCACTAATTGTAAGTTTTAGCGACAACTTATGAAAACCATGACAACAAAAAGTCACTAATTGTCAATTTTTAGCGACATATGTAAAAAATTGTAACAAAAAAATTATTTTTAGCGACGATTTTACTAAGACTTATTTTCAATAGGACTTTATGGGAATTAAGTCTAACTATTAGGATCTATTGGTAGTTTACCCTACATTTTTATAGCCCTTGGCTTACAAAAAATACAGTCATAACAAAATAGAGCCTTGTTGTGACAACCCAACTCTGTGTTATGCTAATTAATGTTAACCATATTTATAATTATGAGCTTGATATGATTTTGAATATTAATTATATGATTATATGCGTTTGTGAAATTCTATATGTTCACTGTAGAAAGATCTGTTTGATTTTCTGTTATAAAATTCAAACTAAGGGTCGTAGAGGCGTCAGAAACCAAAATTAATTGTACCATCGTAATTAGCAAAATTTTTAGAGCCTATGATAAAATTTCATTAGAAATTGATTCGGATCAGAATAATTAGATTAAATTAAATAAGTGAGTCTTTGATTAAATTATCTTATGAATGATTAAGAGACTTAATCCAAGATTTGTGTTATAAGCTAATCACCACTGTATATGGAGACATGAGATGAAACTCATCTTCCTTGAGCTCAAATCAACCAAGAAGAATATAGAGAGAGGGAGAAACGATTAGAGAGAGAGAGAGAACGCAAAATTGAAGACTTAGACTCAAAGCTTGGAGAATTGAAGGAAAATTGGAAAATTGAGCTAGAATACACTTAGATTCAAGCTATAGGTATGATTGTTAACCTTGATTCTTGTGATAAGAGTATGTAGAAGTTAAATTCACCTAATTCTTGAGTTCATTTGAATGTAATTGTACAAAGAAAGTATGAATCTCTTTGAAATGGAAAAGTTGAGTTGAATTGTGTACATGCATGCATGAATCACCAAGTTGAGCATGAATTTCATGGAATTATCCTCATGCATAAAGCTATAATTGACATTTTTGGTGATGTTTCATAGTCTTACTACTTTTCATCTCATGCATGAGAGTTTTGAGAAGATTTGAAAAGAAAAGAGTACAATGCATCTCATGCATAGTTTCAACCTTGTGATTTAAGCTTGAATTTGGGACAAAGGTTCATGATTTTGAGTAATTGGTTTTAAATTTCCATATTCTTATGTCCTATAACGGTTTTCCATTTTTTTGCATCAACTTGCAAGCATTGGACCCTTGAACATCAAGTTTGAACTTCAAACAGAATTTTGGAAAACCCAGAATTCGACTTGTCCGCTCGAGCGGGGAAAGCGCCGCTCGAGGGTAAAAATCAAGCTCCCAGAAGTTTTGCAAAAATTTGTATTGTCGCTCGAGCAGCAAAGTGTACCCTCGAGTGAACCTTGTTTTGCAAGGCTTCTCGCTTGAGCGTCGAAAGTCTCACTCGAGCATAAAATACAAGTAACCAGTACTTTTGCAGACCAAAGGGGTCTGCTCGATCATCCAAAGCTGCGCTCGAGCAAAGGGCCCTATTTCAGAAATTTTAAAAAGTTGTTCTATACTTCGTTTTCCGTTCCCTTTCATTTCTAAGCACTCTTAGGCATGCATTGGACATCTGTAGACGTCCCCGAACGCCCCAGGAGGGTGAGTCCCGTTCTGTTCATATGGGCTCACTACATGTTCGGACTCTCAAATTGTCACGATTCTGAATCTGAACCAAAGAGTCCAAATCCGGCAAATCGTTTTGAGAAAACAGATTTTGAAAGAAGTGCCAAACATGGACTGCTTTGCCAGATACAGAGTCGCCACCTAAATATTTTAAAATGGGAAAA
>NW_021024621.1:97767-193289 GCF_004153795.1 Camellia sinensis
AGAGATGTTAACCATATTATAATTATGAGCTTGATATGATTTTGAAATATTAATTATATGATATATGCGTTTGTGAAATTCTATATGTTCACTGTAGAAAGATCTGTTTGATTTTCTGTTATAAAATTCAACTAAGGGTCGTAGAGGCGTCAAGAAACCAAAATTAATTGTACCATCGTAATTAGCAAAATTTTTAGAGCCTATGATAAAATTTTTCATTAGAAATTGATTCGGATCAAGAATAATTAGATTAAATTAAATAAGTGAGTCTTTGATTAAATTATCTTATGAATGATTAAGAGACTTAATCCAAGATTTGTGTTATAAGCTAATCACCACTGTATATGGAGACATGAGATGAAAACTCATCTTCCTTGAGCTCAAATCAACAAAGAAGAATATAGAGAGAGGGAGAAACGATTAGAGAGAGAGAGAGAAACGCAAAATTGAAGACTTAGACTCAAAGCTTGAGAATTGAAGGAAAATTGGAAAATTGAGCTAGAATACACTTAGATTCAAGCTATAGGTATGATTGTTAACCTTGATTCTTGTGATAAGAGTATGTAGAAGTTAAATTCACCTAATTCTTGAGTTCATTTGAATGTATTTGTACAAAAGAAAGTATGAATCTCTTTGAAATGGAAAAGTTGAGTTGAATTGTGTACATGCATGCATGAACACCAAGTTGAGCATGAAATTTCATGGAATTATCCTCATGCATAAAGCTATAATTGACATTTTTGGTGATGTTTCATAGTCTTACTACTTTCATCTCATGCATGAGAGTTTTGAGAAGATTTGAAAAGAAAAGAGTACAATGCATCTCATGCATAGTTTCAACCTTGTGATTTAGCTTGAATTTGGGACAAAGGTTCATGTTTTGAGTAATTGGTTTTAAATTTCCATATTCTTATGTCCTATAACGGTTTTCCATTTTTTTGCATCAACTTGCAAGCTTGGACCCTTGAACATCAAGTTTGAACTTCAAACAGAATTTTGGAAAACCCAGAATTCGACTTGTCCGCTCGAGCGGGAAAGCGCCGCTCGAGGGTAAAAATCAAGCTCCCAGAAGTTTTGCAAAATTTGTATTGTCGGCTCGAGCAGCAAAGTGTACCCTCGAGTGAACCTTGTTTTGCAAGGCTTCTCGCTTGAGCGTCGAAAGTCTCACTCGAGCATAAAATACAAGTAACCAGTACTTTTGCAGACCAAAGGGGTCTGCTCGATCATCCAAAGCTGCGCTCGAGCAAAGGGCCCTATTTCAGAATTTTAAAAAGTTGTTCTATACTTCGTTTTCCGTTCCCTTTCATTTCTAAGCACTCTTAGGCATGCATTGGACATCTGTAGACGTCCCCGAACGCCCCAGGAGGGTGAGTCCCGTTCTGTTCATATGGGCTCACTACATGTTCGGACTCTCAAATTGTCACGATTCTGAATCTGAACCAAAGAGTCCAAATCCGGCAAATCGTTTTGAGAAAACAGATTTTGAAAGAAGTGCCAAACATGGACTGCTTTACAGATACAGAGTCGCCACCTAAATGTTTTATTTTGGGGAATTTAGGAAACCCTGACTCGTTTGCTTAAGGCCAGTGTCCGTCATCACCAAGTTGCCTCGCTCGGGAACTTGGGTACGATTGGGGAAGGTCACTTCATGAGCACCCCGCTCGCCCGATCAAAGATCGCCTCTACTAACCATGATATCTACAGTTTTGAAAAATTATGCGTTCTTATTCTGGTTATTAGCCTAGATTTATTAGTGATGCGCACAGCATACAAGTATAGACTGGATCGCCTGAATTGGAACAAAATATCTCATATTTGTTTATTTGAAAGCGGTTTGCCACTCGCAAGTAGGCTTAAAATGCAGATTTTGCCACCCTCTGGTGGGCTTAGAAAACATGATTTTGCCACTTTCTAGTGGGCTTAAAACTCCAATTTTAATGAATTGTTCCAATCAAAATAACCCAACCTTCACCCACAGGCATTCAGGCAGATATATCACATAAGCATATAGCCTCATGGTAAGCAGTGCTATCATGGCAATCACTCACACACATGCAAGGATGCTAAAGCATAAACATTACTGAGTACTCCAAGCCAAAACAAAAAGCTATGTTAGAAATCCGTGCATGATCCTAACTATACAGAAATGCCTAATGCAACACATGCAAAATGCAACTAAGATAGGCTCAGCTATTCTAAAGATGGCATGTGAAATGCTACAATTAACATGTATTCAACTTGGAATTGAGATACAAATGCAGTTAGTATGATGGCGCGCCTGGTGCATGCATGACAGATGATGAATGCAAACATGCTATCATACTGTATGCTAATTGAAACATGCCTTAATCTAACCATCATAAGCTGATATATAAAAGGGAGAAAGACGTGGGTCAGAGACATACATCACACACACGCACACTTATTACAAACATTGCCCTCGGCGCAGAGGGTCCGAATAAATAATACAGTCCCAAATGAATAAATAATACAGTCCCGAATAAATACAAAATCCTAATTAATTAACAAATTAATCTAGGGAAACTAGTAAATTGGCACGCAAATCCATGGACCACCTCAGCTCTCTTCCAAATGATGAATGATGCATGCTCGGGTTGCCTTGTGCGGAGAATCCCTTGCGATGCCCCGGTTTGCTCTGTTTGCAATTATTCTTGGGATTTGTGCCAGGCTCGGAAGGTTTCTTATTTCTGATTTGCTGCAACAGAGAGCAAAAAAGGGCATGGCAAAGTATTTTCACATATGTATGCGTGACTACTCTTCAGGGAGTGCAGCCCTTGATCCTCATGCCACCAATCACGCGTCTCGATGCATGATGGCTAGAAGTCGAATTGCATGACTCAATATGAAATGAATGCACATATGGACACAACAAGGCCTAGACTCCATCATGGATAATCCGGAGTGTCGGCGACAGGGAATTGAGACACGTTCCGTCACTCGTAGTACGAAACGTCCCTCGTTTCCCATGCTTGGGCTAACTCCTATCCCAAGCACAATGCAATATGCATGACATGCATGAATGAAATCCTAACATGCAACCTAACATACGCAATGCTATGAAATGGCAAACACAATGCACGATGTAACGAGGCATACACAATGCTCTAACATAACAACCTTGCATACGCAATGCTATGAAATAAAATGGCATACACAATGCATAAGGACTTATACTAACATGATGGACCTCAGCCAACTCACATCAATAGCCATTAGGTGAAAATGAGACTCTCGAAATGCACACACGCATGCACGCAAACCGAGGACCGAACCTAAGGCATAACATGTAACTCTAACAAGGCACGGCAAGGGATGCAAGATGGCATGCAAACTCACAAATTCCAGCACTGAATATGATGCTAACAGCCCCGAAACATGAAAAAATGGCACCCGATGCATGAGATAAAACCCAAAACTCGAAACTAGGCACATGGAATGACTTATAGCTATACAAAGCATGCATTATTTGATCATGAAGCATGAAGACAGAGCCAAGGCAGTCCCAAACATGAACATTTCCAGTTCAAAGCATGGCCAAAAGAGCTAGCATGGTGGACAAAATAGCATGCAATCCTGACTAGCAATCATGGTTTACATGGCAAGTATATGAAAAAAATGTAATCTCACCAAACCAGTAAAAATCAGTGAATAAATCATGTGAAAATAGGCCCAAATAACCACTGATATGCAACCATTGTATGCAAAAATAATGAGTTACTTTGGAGGGCCATGCAAGGAGTTATTAAGCACATGCAAGGTAGACATTTAGCATGGCATAAACAAATATGAAAATCAAATATTGGTAGTTTCTAAACTCACCAAATTGACCTGGAAAGTGACTTCGAAGCATGCAAGCTAGGGTCTCTTTGGAAGGCCAAAAAGGCCACACAAACAAGAGAAGGAGAGAGAGGGGGTCACCCCCCTCTAATCTTGGCTCTCAAAATAGTGTCTTAGCCACTGAAAATCCACTGGATTTCAGTGGCTAGAAGGCCAAACAGAGCATGCAATTGGGGCTTAGGTGTAAGGCTCAAAACAAGGGACAATCAAGCATATAAGGAAGCATGTGACCTCAAATAAAATAATACCCTTAATAAAACACGAAGATGATGTCAAAAAAATCCTTTTTCCAGTTTATAACAAGTCTCAAAAATGAACACAAATAGGGCTAATCTATCATGCAAAAATGGCCCTAAAAGAGAGATAGAAAGCAAGAGGCAATATCTGGCCTCAAACAGTGAAGAGCCCTTCAACAAAGTTGAAGAGGGGCTCAAAATGAAGCACTTTACAGTTTGGCTCGAAGCCCAAAAATGCTTACAAACAGGGCTAACATATCATGCAAGAAATAGCCATAAAAGAGGGATAAAGGGAAAGGGGTAACAGGTGGCTTCAAACAGAGAAAAACCCTTGATCAAACATGAAGATAAGCTCAAACTAAGACCATTTCCAGTTTGGGTCGGAGCCCAAAAATGCTAGCAAATATGGATTAGATATAGAGCAAAATAAGGCAAGAAAAGAGGAGAAGAAGACTTACCCTTGATGACCAAACTTCAGCAGCTCTTGGACCAAATTTCTGAGCTCTCAACCTCTTCAAAACAGTCCCAAAATGCTGGAATGGAGGATGGAGGCCTTGTGCTATGGGTTGGTGTGTAAATGGCCAAGAACCAAGGGTGTTTTGAGGCTTGGAAGAGAGGGAGAGGGAGGATTGTATGCAATGGCCCTAAACAATTTTTTGTAACCCTTAGAAATGGAGGAGAGTGCTGGTTTTAAAGAGGGAGGGAGGCCAAGGAAAGGAGGGGAAAAACAAATTCAAATTTCCCCCCCAAAAGACAGCCCCCCGGATACAAAATCTGGGGGAAAACAAATTGCACAGCTATAATACACTTGGAGAGAGGATCATGGCCGGCCAGGTTCAAAAGGTTCAGGTGGCCGGCCGGCTAGGGGTCAAAAGGGTCAATGAAAATTGCTGGCCGGCCACCTCAAAAAGGTGGCCTCCTATGTGTGCACAACACAACTATGTGGTCAAAACCCAGAAAATGTGAACCAAGAGAGAGAAAAGCCAACTTTTTAGAGGGGTTCAAAAGGGTCAAGGACAATTACTGGCCGGCCTATACATATTGGTGGCCTCCCAGGTGTGTACAACACAAATATGGGGTTTAGGGCTAAAGAAAGTGGCCCCGGGGTGGTCAACATTAGCTTTTTAGTGAGGAAAACGGGCGACGGAGAGCGATGAAGAAATAAAGCTGGCTTTTCAGAACAATTGCTGGCCTCCCACCCTCCTACAAGCTTCCTGACAATGAAAATAAGGTCTCCACCAAAAATGAACCAAAACGGATGCAAAACGGAGGTTCGGGGACCGAAACGCGCGGCTCGGGGCCCTGAAAATGGGCTGTTAAACACCAGAGGTGGCATTCGACCACGAAGTTGGTCTCTCGAGCCACAGTGTCCCCCAAAAGGGAGTAAATAAGATGTGTGCCAAAAACCGGAGCAAACAGAGGTGGTTAGGCAATCCCGAACCGAGGCACACAGCCGTCGGCTCCGAAAAACTAAAAACCGGACTCCAAATGGGAAAAATGGCCTACGACCACGAAACGTAGCCTACGGCCACTGAGAGATGATCTACGAGACCTCTCTCTCCCTTCGGGAAGAGAAAACAGAGAAAACAGAGCCTGATTCGCAAACTGAGGCAAGGCGTGAAAGAGTCCGGAAGTCCGGAGGCAAAGCTTACAGCCGGGACTCTAAAACTTCTGAACGAGCACAATATGCAATATCACCGAGCGCTCAATCAGTGACGTCTGAGTCTTAAGGTCGGTCAAAAATGGGGTGTCTACAGTTGCCCCTCTTTGACAGAACTCGGAAGTCATAAGTGACGGGAGTGAATGTCAAAGCCCGAGACGACCCATTTTTGACAAGGCCGAAGACTTAGACAAACAGGCGAGACAAACAGAGATGCGCCCGCAGGCAGGGGGGCAAAATGCAACTGGCAATGCAAGAAGCCGAAGGTAACTCAATGATCATGCAAATGCAGTAAGTTATAATGAAGCACATATTCACAATAGATGCAACAGTTTTAAGCAAGAACGCAAAGCAACTACATTTCATGCAGTAAGAATGTGGAGAATTATTCAATTCTCGCCACGTCTCACACGGAGAAGATACAATACCTGTGCGGTTCGTCTGGTCGTACCAGCCTCAAATGAACCGTACATACAATATCGTGCCCTGAAAAGAGACTCAACAAGCACAACATTGTTAACAACATATTTTCAAAATGATATTGAATGCAGACAATCGCGGCGTCGATAGAAAAGTGCATCGCAATGCGAGGAGTAACGCGCGTGACAACGTGGGTTAAGCATGAGGGTATGACAACACCTGTGAAACATGCACAATAGTATGAGTGGTGTGCATAAGAATGCAAGTGACGTGCATAACAATGCAGAATAAATGTGGACTCGAATGCATGTTTGTCATAAAACGACGATCAAAGAAATGCAAGCTTTTGATGAGGGCGACTCAATCGCGACCTCCGGTTTACCTCCCGGAGGGGTCGCAACATGTTCAAAAAGGATACATCTCACTTTTGATGAGTAACGATGAGAAACGCATCGAAAGTTGAAGTTGAAGTTCCGGTAGAGCGATTTTGCGACGGAAAGTGCACTTCTCTTGTACTTTTTCAGGTCCCGGGGACTCCAATCCTCCCCAAAATTTGCAGAGAGCTTGGTGGGCACCTGGGGATCTTTTATTGCGGGAGCCGGAGTCCCACCTCTCCCATCAGGCACAGGAGGTATGTTCCTCGCTTTCACATTTTCTGCGATGTAACCTGCATTTTCCATGCATTCCATGTTATGTTTATCCGCTCATTCGAGTGCCCCGCTTGTTTAGAATGCTTTGGTCTATGACACCGTATTCTGTTTGCATCTTGAACACATAGTTCAATCACTTGAATTTCTGAACACACAGTCCATGAGTTGAAGGTGAACACACAGCACACACACTTGTTAGAAAGTTGAACACGCAGCCCAAACTTTGAATTTCCGAACACACAGCATGAATGGAAGGTGCACACACAGCACACTCTTGACAGAAGGTTGAACATGCAGCCCAAACTTTGAATTTCTGAACACACAGCCCAGATTAAGGTGAACACGCAGCCCACTGATTTTGAAATTTGAACATGCAGCCCGAACTTTGAATTTCTGAACACACAGCCCAGATTGATGGTGAACACGCAGCCCACTGATTTAAAATTTGAACACATAGCCTAAACATTTGACGTCGAACACGCAGCCCACTGATTTTGAAAGTTGAACATGCAGCCCAAACTTTGAATTCTTGAACACACAGCCCAGATTGAGGGTGAACACGCAGCCCACTGATTAACAGGTTGAACACGCAGCCCAAACCTTGAATTTCTGAACACACAGCCCAGATTGAGGGTGAACACGCAGCCCACTGATTAACAGGTTGAACACGCAGCCCAAACCTTGAATTTATGAACACACAGCCCAGATTGAGGTGAACGCGCAGCCCACTGATTTTGAAATTTGAACATACAGCCCAAACACTTGATTTGCACGCAGCTCATTGCATTGTATCTGTTTTAGTTTGCACACAGCTCATACATTTCATTTGCACACAGCTCATTTGTTTCATTTGCACGCAGCTCATTTATATCATTTTGAGACTGAATGTATGTATTCATTCTGAATACAGGTGACTTCCCGTGTCACACGAGGATACGGCTCCGTTGCGGCTAGGGAGTGGTATGCGGAGCTCCCGGAGGTTGTCCGGGATTTGGTTGACTTAGCAGGGTTCGGGCCCTTCTGCTCTAGGATATCTCGTTGTTCGGCTAGTAGGACGTAGATGGGTGCTTTGGTGGAGAAATTGTGGGACACCACCAACTCCTTTCATTTATCTGCCACTGGGGATACGACTATGACCCCATTTGACTTTGTCGTATTGACCGGCCTTGATGTGGGAGGCTGGGCGATCCCATATGACGAGGACATGGGCCAGTGGGAGGCCGCCTGGATCTACTTATTGGGAGCCCGCCCGCCAGTTGACAGATCTTCGGGCAGGGTCCGATATACTTGGTTTTCTTCCCATTTCCGGAGGGTGGAGATGGAGCCTGAGAAGGATCCTGAAGATGACAGTTTCGACTCAGATGGTGCCGGTGGTGCAGAGCCTGTTCCGCAGAAGAAGACGAAGAGGGCCCCTTATTCCTGTTCTTGAGAGCATTAGTACAGCTGTTTCATGCTTTATTTACCTTTTTTACTAGTAGTTGTAGTACATTGTACATTATTAGGCAGTTTTATTTTCTGTAAAACTTGTACCTTTGTTGTAAAATGTTGTAACAAAGGAAGCATGATGGAATGAAACAGCTTTTTGAAAAAGTGTTGTACTTTATGTTTTCAGCATCGCATCGCATCATTTTGCAAATAATGAGATTGAACGGTAAATGTGCATTGTGTATTTGCCAAGTCAGGTAGCGAACCGACACGACAAACTAAACAACCTAACTTACTAAGAGACGACAAAACCTTAGCAAGTTTACGACACAACAAAATTGATAAACAAAGAGTAACAACTCAAATGCACAAAACTCGGCGACTCGATAAACAAGACTCGGTAAACAAAACAGCTCGACCAACAAAACAACAACTCGATAAGCAAAACAACAACTCGATAAGCAAGACTAAACACCAATTCAATAAACAAAACACATTTCAGACGATTTGGGTGATGGAGCGCATCCGAAGTAGAGGGAAATGGAGGCCTTCGACACTCCCGATGCATGGACATGCTCGGAACTTTCTTCTAGAGGGTAGAACAAGACTAAAGACACAAATTGCAGCATGGCCAACCACCTTTGGGAGCTGGCCGACCAGCTTTTTGCATTTGAGGGGAGAGGGGTGGCCGGCATACCAGAAAAGGTGGCCGGCCAGCCACTTAGCTCAGCAACCACCAGTTTTTCGACATGTGTCCCCCCGAACAATGCCTTATCCCCTTTAAAAGTCCTAGCTCCATGGCTCATTCATTTCATCTCAGTTTTGCACCAAAATGGAGGCGTTTCTCGTCGAAAATCTCAAAGCTTGGATTGCTTCTTTAGACGGCTCGGAAAAGTTGAACTTCCGGGGCTTTGGCTTGAATGCACTATTCACGCTGAGCCGTACTCCGCTACACCTTCCCTTCCTTCATGCCGCGGCAAGGTTTTGGAACCCGGTAACACATGTCTTTAGCTTCGGCGGGCAAGAGGTATGTCCAACTTTCGAAGATTTTCAAGTTTTGATGGAATCTGAATGTTATGAAGAGACCTTGCCTCAGTTTCGCTTTGGTCACGCCCAAGCTTTAGGGCGGATGTATGGACTCACCACGCATGACACTTGGTCTCTGATCTGTAATGGGGAACTGGACATCCTCGGATTGATTTATCGCTTTTCTGACACCGGTGACCGTGGCGACCATCATTGGCAAGGTTTCCGACAACATGCCCTTTGTTTGTGTATGCTATCTCACTTTCTGCTTGCTCCGGGCTTCGGTGGATCTAGCATTCGTCTGATTGAAGTTGTTCAAGGCTTGAAGGAAGGAAAGAGCTGCATTGCCATGGCATTGGCCGAAACATTGATGGGCTTAGATGCTTTCTATCGCCGGGAGATGACCAGATTTGCGAGAAGTCCACTACTGCTGCAGGTAATGTTTCTCACCCAATCTCACATATGTATTGCTCACATCACTCGGCCCACAAGCTCGGTTTTTCTCACAAAACCCTTGTCTTACTTTTCTCTCATCGTACATCTCTCTATTCTTTATTCTCTCATTTTTCATCCCTCCCCAGGTATGGTTGATGGATAAATTGCAGGTTGTGGACTCTTGCCCACCCTACTCAGCTCGCGGCTACTTCTTCCGACAACGCCTAGTTAATGCCCTTGATGAGGGATGGTGGTTCAACTGGATGTGCAATTTGTCTGCAGATCGCATCGCCTGGCGCTGCCCTTGGCTCAATCTCCCGGCAATGAGCTATAGCATGTTCCGGCAGACCGGGATCCAGTTGGTTGGTCTGACTCACTATGTATTCTACTTTATATTCTGGTTCCAACGCCAGTTTGGTCGTGATCAGACTTGCCTGCCAGAGGAGATAGAGTATCTGGCTGCCTTCCCAGTTCGAGGTGCACAGCTTGCCCGATATGCCATAGCATGGAGGACGAGAGAACTCCTGGCCCCCGCTCCCACTTTCAGTTATACTTTGTCTGATGAGTGCTTGGATTGGCTCAATGAAGAGGCACAGATTGGGCCCAGCTTGGCATCAGAGGTTTCGACCAGCTCTGGGAGGGGGCATAGGAACACCTGACTTGACTATGCCCCCGGATTTATTGCTTTATTAGTACTTTCAAGTTTTTCTTTATGAATGTAATAAAAAGCAACTTCAATCGTATGCAAGAGCAGGAGAACTCTGTTTTGAAATCAATGAAATTGAAGGTTGTGGTACTGAAAATTTTCCGCTTTAGTCCAAAAATGGTCTTAGTTGTAGAAAGATTAATTTGAACAAAGTCAACTTTTATTAAAACTTTTCAAAACCGTTTTCGATATAGATCAGAACTGAACACGCCTGAGATCTGTCACTAATATGCACAACCCCAGATTCCTACAACTGGAAAGTTGCCCCTAGTCTGAATAGCACCCCGGCACTGCACAGCAACGGAAAGTTGCCCTTAGTCTGAAAAGCACTGCACCGGAGATTCCAATGGATGCTAGTAGACAAAGATGACTGAGATGATCAAATGGACAAAGTTGATCGGGGAAAAGTTTATGGCTGAACTTCAGGATGAAGTTGCCTACGTATCCCGATGATAGGAATCAAGCCTTACGTAGTTTAGGCTTAGGTTCACTCGAGTATTTTCACTCTCCTTTTACGCTCTAACTTTTTCCAAGGCCGCCCTTTGCGGGTTTTCAACCTTGCGAGCTCAGTTTTTATATTTTTTTAATTTTTTATGCTCTAACTTTTGCCTAGGTCGCCATTTTGGATTTTCGGCCTAGCAAGCCTCTCAGGGTTAATATTTCTTCAACTTGTCCATGTTAATCGGTTGGGAGAACTCTAGGCCATCTAGATCCATCAGAACCACAGCTCCACCTGACCAGATAGCTTTGATGATGTAGGGACCAATCCAATTGGGTCTGAACTTGCATCTTGGGTCGTGGATGGGAGCTCGGTTGTCCTTGAGTACCAAATCTCCTTCCTTTAGATTCCTGGACTTGAATTTCTTGTTGAAAGCCCGGGCAATTCTGCGCTGATAACCTTGAACATGGTACAGTGCTTTCAGTCTTCTCTCATCAAAGAGCATGAGTTCCTCAAACCTGCTCTGCTGCCAATCTGCTTTGGCTGTTTGACACTTAGCCAATACTCGCAATGACGGAACCTCAATCTCGATAGGTAGAACAACCTCCATCCCATAAACCAATGAATACGAAGTTGCTCCGGTAGAAGTTCTGATTGACGTCCGGTAGCCCCACAGAGCAAATGGCAGGTTATCTGGCCAATCCCAGTAGGTTTCCACCATCTTCTGCAGTATATGCTTGATATTCTTATTGGCGGCCTCAACTGCTCCGTTGGTTGTGTTTGATATTCTTGTTGGCGGCCTCGACCGCTCCGTTGGTTTGCAGCCGGTATGTGGATGACTTATGAAAAGCCACGTTGTATTTCTCCAACAAGTCAATCACTTCCTTCTTCAAGTGGGAACCGTTATTCGAAATAATCTCGTTTAGGACCCCGTAGCGGCAGATGACGTTGTTTCAGATAAACTTTGCAACGTGCGACGCCTTCAACACCGCATATGATTGGGCCTCGACCCACTTTGTAAAGTAATCTATCGCGACCAGGATGAACTCATGCCCATTCGACCCCTTCGGAGTGACAGCCCCGATCACGTTAATTCCCCAAACTGAAAATGGCCATGGCGAAGTCATGTTTGTACAGCTTCAACGGCGAGATGTTCATGCGGTTTCCATGGATCTGACACTTGTGGCATCGCCGAACAAACCGATACAATCCTCCTCCATGGTGGACCAATAGTAACCCTGTCTGAGGATCTTCCGTGCTAGCATTACTCCGTTCATGTGTGCACCGCACTCTCCTCCATGGATGGCCTCCATCAGGCGCTTCGATTCTTCGGCTTCAACGCACAGCTTGTGCATTCCCAGATGAGCTCTCTTATATAGCTTACCCCCACAGATGATGAACTGAACGACCATTCTTCTGATTGCCCTTTTATCCTTGGCATTTACCCTTGGCGGATATGCTTCCTTCTCCAAGAAATTCCAAATGTCATAATACCAGGGGTTTTTGCCCTGAACCTCATCTATAGCAGCGATCGTCTCATAGGCTGGCGCAAATTTCTGGTCAATGATGACTGGACGCATCCGGATTCCAAACGGGATGTCTATCATGGAAGATAGAGTTGCTAAAGAATCTGCGAACCTGTTGTTCTCTCTTGGAAGATGAGCAAAGTTTAGCTTTTCAAACCGAGGAATTAACAAGTCCAAGGTCTGGTGATACATCATCATCTTTTTTTCTTTGACTTTCTAGTCTCCTTTTGCTTGAGACACAACAAGCTTCGAGTCACCGATGACATCCAACCGTCTTGCCCCTAATTCCAGGGCTGCTTCTAGACCGGCAATGCATGCCTCATATTCTGCTTCGTTGTTCGAGACTTTGAATCGGAGTTTGAAGGCTAGAGGGATACAGGAATTGTCAGGTGCTATCAGCAACACTCCTATCCCATACCCGTACTGATTTGACGCTCCGTCAAAGTACATCGCCCAAGATTCGTCGTCGATGTGAAAAATGGCTTCATCTGGGAATAAGTATTCAACTGTTTCATCTCCTTCCACTGGATGATCGGCTAAGAACTCTACCACTACTCTTCCTTTGACTGACTTGCGTGTCACATATTTCAGGTCAAATTCGGAGAGCAACAACAACCAACGAGCTAGCCTACCCGTAAGATCCGGTTCCTCGAAAAGATATTTGATGGGATCGAGTCGTGAAACCAACATTACGGAGTGAGCTAACAGGTAGTGCCGCAGCTTCCTGGTAGCCCATACCAAAGCTAAACAGGCCTTCTCCAACGGTGTGTAGCGAGTCTCATTCTCTAGCATCTTCTTGCTCAGATAGTAGATAGTCCTTTCCACCTTGTCCTCTGATTCTTGTGCGAGCATACAGCCCATTATGGTCTCGGTCACTGAAAGGTATAATATCAACGGTCTCCCCGGCTCTGGCGGTGACAACACGGGTGGGTTCTGCAAGTATTCTTTGATCTGTTCAAAAGCAGCTTGACATCGGCCATCCTATTGGAATTTCTTTCCTTTCTTCAGAAGACCAAAAAGTGGTTCACAAGTCAAGGTTAATTTTGAGATAAACCATCTTATGAATTGCACTTTACCCAGAAAGCCTCGCACCTCCTTTTCAGTCCTTGGTGGTGGCATTTCTAAGATGGCCTTGATTTTTGAAGGGTCGACCTCGATGCCCCTTTGTGTAATCAGAAACCCCAGCATTTTTCCCGCTGTAACACCGAACGTACACTTCTGAGGATTTAGCCGCAACCGAAATTCTCTGATCCTTTGAAAGAACTTTTGCAAGGCGGTGTAGTGGCCCTCTCTTTCTTTGGACTTGGCAATCATGTCGTCCACGTACACCTCAACCTCTTTGTGGATCATGTCATGCAATATTGTGGTCGCGGCCTGTTGATATGTAGCTCCAGCATTCTTTAACCCGAACGACATCACTCTGTAGCAGTAGGTCCCCCACGGGGTGGTGAAAGCAGTCTTTTCCCTGTCTTCTAGTGCCATCACTATCTGATTGTAACCTGAGAAGCCATCCATGAACGAAAGCAAAGCATGCCCGCTGTGAAATCCACCAACTCGTCAATATGCGGCAAGGAAAAGTCGTCCTTCGGACAAGCTCTATTCAAATCTCTGAAATCCATGCACACTCGGATCCTGCCATCCTTCTTCGGCACTGGGACGATGTTGGCCAACCATGTCCAGTATTCAGATACCAGCAGGAAGCCTGCGTCGATTTGCTTGGTGACCTCTTCCTTAATCTTGAGAGCCCAATCTGGGCGGATCCTCCTAAGTTTCTGCTTAACAGGTCGGGCCTCGGGGTCAAGAGGGATCCGGTGCTGTACAATCTCAGGATCGATCCCAGGCATGTCTTCGTAGGACCACGTGAAAACATCTTTGAAATCTTTTAATAAAGCGACTAAGCGCTCGCGTTCCTCTGAAGACAACGTGGACCCGATTTGGACCAGCCGCGGGTCCTCCTCAGTACCAATATTTACTGTAGTGATTTCATCAACTAGGGGTTTAACAAATCTTTCCTGCTCTTGTTCAATTAAGCGTTGCAAAACCGGAGGAATTTCTTCCTCGTCGTTTTCATCAAAATTTTGAAAGTCTGAGTTAATGCAATAAATCAAGAGCACAGAAAAGTACTCAGAATCCACAGCTACTTGATTCTCATTAAGCACATCCAAATCGTCCGATTCTTCGGTTACAACAGACTCAAAAGAGAAAGAAATAGACGACCTGGACAAGACTGTGGCATCCGGGTTATCATCCCCAGGATTACCAGACTCAGACTCAGTCGAGCTGGAACCTGATCCCGACTCACAAGACTCGGTGGAATCAAATTCCGGCTCACTACCTGACTCGGTGCTGTTGGACAAAAATCCCTCTTCATACTGCCAAATGAGAGAGGGTGCGATAGATGCATCCAAAATAGTTGCTGGCGGGCCCGCAGCCGTTCCATTCCCGATCACGCATACCGAGAAGTTATCCCCCAAGCACTCTTGGTCGATCGAAGGATCTGAAAGTAGACACGCTAGTGCTACCCCCATTTCAAGTTCGGTGTCCTCAGACTGCACTTCCTTACTCTACTCAACCTCAGCCAATGGGTCTGTCTGCTCTTTGGCAACGTCATCCTCGGATAGTTGTAGGTCGAAGAAGATCTCAAAACCAGGCACGCGCTTCCTCTCCGCATTCAGCCACGGCTCTAGGAAGCCACAAAATAAAAAGTCCTCCCCCTCCCGAACGAAGCGTTCGTTCAGGGTACCCTGAATGGGTCGATGCATTAACTCAAAAGGCTTCCCTGCCTTCTTTGCTCTGGCTCTCCCAGCCATCTCTTTACCCTTCCTTACCCAGTCCTCTTTGGTGGGCAGATAACCCAAGCCAAAGGTATGCGGATTGTGCGGCACTTCGGCCAATGCTGCGACGCCCTTCCGGTCGCTCTTTCCCAATCCCATCCCGGGGATGTGTTGAAGCTTGTTCATGAGGTATACAGATTGAGCACTGACATACACTTCCTCATTAACAGCCATGATGTTCTGCACAATTCGGGCCTCAGCCAAAATAAACCCTGATAAGAACAAATCCTCTGTGCCATGTTCGATTTCCAAGACTGGTGTAGACACTTCCGGCGGCGGATGGATTGACGAATTCCCAAAAACAATAGTTATCCCTTTCCCGTGAGGGTATTTCAACATCTGATGCAAGGTGGAAGAGACTGCCTTGACCTGGTGCAACCACGGTCGCCCCAAGAGTAGGTTAAAGGTTGCGGGAACGTCCAAGACATGGAATTCAATGTTGTGTTGTCCTGGACCAACCTGGATCTGAATTTTGACAGTCCCCATCACCTCCCTGCTTGTGTTATCATAGGCTCTGATTACTTGAGTAGTTGGTACGAAGTCTGCGGGCTTCAACCCGATTGCATATGCCGTCCTTGACGGGCACACATTAATAGCGGATCCTGTATCGACAAGAACCACCGGTACCCATTTGCCTCTACATTCCACCGAGATGTAGAGAGGTTTATTGTGATTTGCGCCCTCAGGCGGTAGTTCTTTGTCAGAAAAGGTCAACATCGTGGAACCTCCTCCCGGAAAAACCAATCCAACTAGCTGCTCTGGTGCGGTGTCTATAGAAAGCTTGGCCTTGTCCATGGCTGAAAGGACAGCCTGCCTGTGTACTCGTGATGCCATAAGCAGTCCCCAAATGGAGATGTCTGCTTGTATCTTCTTTAACTGCTTCAGTACAGCCTCTTCTTCGATTTTCTTCTCTTTCTGTCTCTCAGCTTCCTTATCCTTTCCGGATGCTTCTGGCTGGTCTAGGTGGGGGGGCTTGAAATACCATCCACTTCTTGTCATATGATCGACCTCGCCGATATACCAGGTATCATCAGGCTGGTTACTCCCCTAATCTTCATCTGTGTGGGCGAGACATAAATCATCGTCTTCCAACCACATTCTGTCGGCGGCCGACAGACACCTGTCCGGTCCCGGTATGATCGTACTCGCAGTACCTTCAGCCCACATGCCCACAGCGCCTTCTGTTCCTGTGCCCACAGCACTTTCGGCCCCTTCACAGGCTTTTGCCTTCCTGATTCTCTCAGAATCCCAAAACTTTTCTTGTTCTGACTGCATCAGTGCAGTTTGTGGTTCAACTTTCTCTGCATCCACAATGCTCAAGTCCCGAGTGAAATTCTTCATACCGGCGCTCTCTGGCAATGTATTCTGACTTCCGGCCCTTCCAGCCACAATTGATACTCTCGCCCCTACTGGGCTCTGTTCTGGTTGGAACTCTTCCACAATATCCGGTTGATCATCCAGCCATCCGGTAACCTCTGCCGATTCCTCATAATCAAACCAGTTGACTGCCACGCCCCCTGATTCTTGGTCATTGAAAAACTATAGGTTGGCAAAGTCCTCTTCTACAGCCGCCACGTCATCTGTTCCCTGCTCAAATCTATCTCCCTGGATCACACACAGTTCTGCTTTCTTTTGCAATTCTACACTTGGCTTAGACTGGCCTGCTGACAGGATGTAATCACTCGAATCATAGGCTTCCCCAGAAAAGTTCCCAGACTGCTCAAACCCTGATTCAATAGCTCCATCCCCCTTTGCAATCTCTCCCGTACCGTCTTCAACAGTCGCCACCATTGGCTCAGGTTGGGTTGTGGAGGTGCCCAGCATGTACAAAAAGTCAGTGCAGTCAGGGAGGAACACCTCCGGCTTAGGGAGATGGGACGGGGTGATATAGATGCTAGGATCGTAAGACACGACCCCAGTCTGGATAAAATTGATTCTTTTGGGAGGTGGAGCTTGGTTGTGTGTAGGGAGTGGATTGGTTGTGACATTGGGTCTTTCTGGTGGCAAAATCACCTGTTTGTCAATGAGATCTTGAATCTCGTGACGCAATCTGAAACATTGGTCGGTGTCATGACCGTGTTGTTGGTGATATGCGCAATATTTGGCTGGGTTGTGAGTGGAGGGGAGTGGATTTGGCAACGGCCTCGGTTCCAGGGGTTTTAGATGTCCTTTTCTGATTAAGACCCCTAGAGCCTTGCACAAGGGCATGTACAATGGGGTGAAGGTCCTTTGGCCTCTAGGTTGGTATTTGGTGGTCTATGTATTGCTTCCGGATGCACCGGAAAAGGGTGTGGCTGCCATGGGCCTTGGAAGGGGAGGGGGAATGGTGGCGACCATGTTTACCTCCGAAGTTCTTACAGTTGCAGCGCCACTTGGGCCTGCATTATTGTTGCGGTTAATGGTTCTTCGAGATTGCTCTCTGTCTTGGTCAATTAGACCCTGTTTTATTGCATCTTCAATTTGTACTCCCATCTCGTGCAGATCCGAAAAGGTGGGGAAGGGGAGCACAATCATTTTTTGCATCAGTTTTGGCTGGAGATTGCGTACAATCATCCTGATTTAGTCCTTATCGGTGGGCCTTAAAGTCATCATCGAGGCCTTCGCCCTCCACCGGGTCACTAAATTCGAGAAACTCTCTTTGTGCTCCTGCCTTGTTGTTTCGAGATCACGAGTTGTAATCTCAATTTGGGTGTTGTAAGAGTATTGCGCAACAAAGGCCTCAGCCATTTCATCCCAACTCCACTTGACATCATCCTCCAACTTCGCATACCAGATAGCGGCCACGCCTGACAGGGTCCGGCCGAATAGCGAAAGCTTCTGGGATCTGGTGCGGCCCATTGGCCGTAATATATCTGAGAATAGCCGGAGGTGGACCATGGGATCACCAGATCCGTTAAAGCGATCGATCTGCGGCATTTTGAATCTATCTGGCAACGTTACAGCCACGTCGGTATATCCGTCTTCGATATCCAGGATAGCCTTTACCCCTTGGGATTTTTTGAAAAACTTCTCAAGCTTGCTCAATTTCAGTGCTGTATGGTCTACCTCAAACTCGAAGGGAGAGTCTGGTTGATTGACAAGCGTAGGTGCCTTAGACAGCTGGGGTAGAATTGGAGGCGGAGCTAGCCCCGTTGGTATGTCCGTATCTGCCTGGACATTTGGTGCCTCCTTGGGTGCTGGGATTCCCGGTGGGGGAGGGACCGGGTGTGAAGCAGATGCTCCGATTTGTTGTTGCAGCCTGGCAATTAATTCTGCTTGCTGGGCCATGATCTCGGCCTGTTGTTTGGCAAACTCATCCTGGCGAACAGCGTCCTGCTGCATGGCTCTCATGGTCTCTTGCATCTGACGCATCATTTCCTCAACTCCTGTCGGTGCCGCCATACTGCCCTGATTTGTCTAAACTATTGGCAGGTCTATTTCTATAGCAACAATTGGGATCTCAATCTGACTGTCCGCTGATGGGGTAATCCACTGCTCTGGCAACCTCTGCTCGGATACACTGCGTATCCTTGGTCTTTGCCTGATAACCGGGGGTAGAGAGTGGAACACTAGTTGTCCGTCAACCAGATCCTCGAATCGATTGAGTCGGCGACCTCCAGTCCAGAGTGCTTGGGGAATATCTGCTTGGTTTGAAGCAATTGTGCTAAACTACCCTCCCCTAGCAAAAAGATAAATAAAGCAATAAGGAAATAAATAACCAGATAAACGGACAGCATAACAGCTTAAAATAAAAACACAACACACAGCCGGGCATAACAACACACGATCGACAAGCTGAGTACACACTGTCCTCAAACACTGATCATTATCCCTGAATCACTGTCCCCGAAAAATGAATCCGGTACCCGCAGATAACTAATTCTGAAACACTGACTGATGCCCGCAGGCCTGATACCCAAAATACTGAACTGGCGCCCGCAGGCCTGATGCCCAAACTTGTAAACTGATACATGCATTCGTATAGAGACGCACTCTAAAAGCACATAACAAACAAGTGAAAGCCAAAACACCCCTATGTTGGGGTAAGGTTTCCCTGTCCTATTCTGTCAGGAGCTAGGGTTTCACTACGCACGCAGCGGTTTCAAACAACCTATCGGGTAAGCAATCTGTCCTAGTTTGAAATGGTCACTACGGATTCCGAATATGCACTAGGTTGAATGGTCAAAAGGGTGCCCCGGTAAAACCGGGGTTTGTGCTCCCATACTGGCAGAGCCCATAACTGGTCAGCCTTATGGTCATGCCTTGACAAGACAAGCCTCCGACAAACCGTTCAGGAATAGCAGATGGCAAACACGGTGTCCTAGGCGCACCAATGCAAATGCAATGCAAAGAAACACATAAGTGTAATCAAAAACAGATATCATGAGTTCGAGTCAAGTTCTCTAACTCCCCAGCGGAGTCGCCAGAAACTGTAGACTTTCCCGAACACCCCGGGAGGGTGAGTCCCGTTCTGTTCATTTGGGCTCACTACATGTTCGGACTCTCAAACTGTCACGGTTCTGAATCTGAACCAAAGAGTCCAAATCTGGCAAATCATTTTGAGAAAACAGATTTTGAAAGAAGTGCCAAACATGGACTGCTTTACCAGATACAGAGTCGCCACCTAAATGTTTTATTTTAGGAAAATTTAGGAAACCCTGACTCGTTTGATCGGCCTCTACTAACCATGATATCTAGTTTTGAAAACATTATGCGTTCTTATTCTGGTTATTAGCCTAGATTTATTATGTGATACGCACAGCATACAAGTATAGACTGGATCACCTAAATTGGAACAAAATATCTCATGTTTGTTTATTTGAAAGCAGTTTGCTACTCGCAAGTAGGCTTAAAATGCAGATTTTGCCACCCTCGGGTGGGCTTAGAAAATATGATTTTGTCACTATCTAGTGGGCTTAAAACTCACATTTAATGAATTGTTCCAATCCAAATAACTCAACCTTCACCCACAGGCATTCAGGCAGATATATCACATAAGCATATAGCCTCATGGTAAGCATGCTATCATGGCAATCACTCACACACATGCAAGGATGCTAAAGCATAAACACTTACCGAGTACTCCAAGCCAAAACAAAAGCTATGTTAGAAATCCGTGCATGATCCTAACTATACAGAAATGCCTAATGCAACACATGCAAAATGCAACTAAGATAGACTCAGCTATTCTAAAGATGGCACGTAAAAAGCTACAACTAACATGTATTCAACTTGGAATTGAGATACAAATGCAGTTAGTATGATGCGCCGAGCCTGGTGCATGCAAGACAGATAAATGAATGCAAACATGCTATCATACTGTATGCTAATTGAAAGATGCCTTAATCTAACCATCATAAGCTGATAAATAAAAGGGAGAAAGACGTGGGGTTGGAAGACACACATCACACACACGCACACTTATTACAACATTGCCCTCGCGCAGAGGGTCTGAATAAACAATACAGTCCCAAATGAATAAATAATACAGTCCCGAATAAATACAGATTCCTAATTAATTAACAAATTAATCTAGGGAAAACAGTAAATTGGCACGCAAATCCATGGACCGCCTCAGCTCTGTTGCAAATGATGAATGATGCATGCTCGGGTTGCCTTGTGCGGAGAATCCCTTGCGATGCCCCGGTTTGCCTCTGTTTGCAATTATTCTTGGGATGCGTGCCAGGCTCCGGAAGGTTGCTGATTTCTGATTTGCTGCAACAGAGAGCAACACAGGGGCATGGCAAAGTATTTTTACATATGTATGCATGACTACTCTTCAGGGAGTGCAGTCCTCGATTCTCGTGCCACCAATCATGCGTCTCGATGCATGATGGCCGAGAAGTTGAATTGCATGACTCAATATGAAATGAATGCACATATGGACACAACAAGGCCTAGACTCCAGGAGTGTCGGCGACCGGGAATTGAGACACGTTCCGTCACTCGGAGTACGAAACGTCCCTCGTTTCCCGTGCTTAGGCTAACTCCTATCCCAAGCACTATGCAATATGCATGACATGCATGAATGCGATCCTAACATGTATCCTAGCATACACAATGCTATGAAATGGCATACACAATGCACGATGTAACGAGACATACGCAATGCTCTAACATACAACTTAGCATACACAATGCTATGAAATGAAATGACATACACAATGCATAATGGACTTACACTAACATGAGTGGACCTCAGCCACACTCACATCAGTAGCCATTAGGTGAATATAAGACTCTCGAAATGCGTGCACGCTTGCACGCAAACCGAAGACCGAACCTAAGGCATAACATGTAACTCTAACAGGGCATGGCAAGGGATGCAAGATGGCATGCAAACTCACAAATTCCAGCACTGAAATATGATGCTAAACAGCCCCGAAACATGAAAAAATGGCACCCGATGCATGAGATGAAACCCGAAACTCGAAACTAGGCACATGGAATGACTTATAGCTATACAAAGCATGCATTATTTGATCATGAAGCATGAAGACAGAGCCAAGGCAGTCCCAAAACATGGACACTTCCAGTTCAAAGCATGGCCAAAAGATGCTAGTTTGACTAGCAAACATGGTTTACATGGCAAGTGTGTGAAGCATATGGAATCTCACCAAACCAGAAAAAATCAGTGAACAAAACATGTGGAAATAGGCCCAAATAACCACTGAAATGAAGCCAACACATGCAAAAATGATGAGCTCCTTTAGAGGGCTATGCAAGGGATTCTTAAGCACATATAAGATGGACACTTAGCATAGCCAAATCAACTCTGAAAATCAAATATGATAGTCCCAAAACTCACCAAATTGACCCTAGAAAGTGACTTCAAAGCTTGCAAGATAGGGTCTCTTTGGAAGGCCAACAAGGCCACCAAACAAGTCAAGGTGAGAGGGGGTCACCCCCCTGTGATTTGGAGGCTCAAAATAGTGTGCTAGCCACTGAAAATCCACTGGATTTCAGTGGCTAGAAGGCCAAACAAAGCATGCAATTGGGGCTTAGGTGTAAGGCTCAAAACAAGGGACAATCAAGCATACAAGGAAGCATGTGACCTCAAATAAAATAATGCCCTAAATAAAATATGAAGATGATGTCAAAACAAGCCTTTTTCCAGTTTATAACAAGTCTCAAAAATGAGCACAAATAGGGCTAATCTATCATGCAAAAATGGCCCTAAAAGAGAGATAGAAAGAAAGAGGCATTATCTGGCCTCTAACAGTGAAGAGCCCTTCAACAAAGTTGAAGAGGGGCTCAAAATGAAACACTTTACAGTTTTTCTCGAAGCCCAAAAATGCTTACAAACAGGGCTAACATATCATGCAAGAAATAGCCATAAAAGAGGGATAAAGGGAAAGGGGTAGCAGGTGGCTTCAAACAGAGAAAAACCCTTGATCAAACATAAAGATAAGCTCAAAATAAGACTATTTCCAGTTTGGGTCAGAGCCCAAAAATGCTAGCAAATATGGATTAGATATAGAGCAAAATAAGGCAAGAAAAGAGGAGAAGAAGACTTACCCTTGAAGACCAAACTTCAGCAGCTCTTGGACCAAATTTCTGAGCTCTCAACCTCTTCAAAACAGTCCCAAAATTCTGGAATGGAGGATGAAGGCCTTGTGCTATGGGTTGGTGTGTAAATGGCCAAGAACCAAGGGTGTTTTGAGGCTTGGAAGAGAGGGAGAGGGAGGATTGTATGCAATGGCCCTAAACAATTTTTTGTAACCCTTAGAAATGGAGGAGAGTGCTGGTTTTAAAGAGGGAGAGAGGCCAAGGAAAGGGGGGGAAAAACAAATTCAAATTTCCCCCACAAAAGACAGCCCCCTGGATACAAAATCTAGGGGAAAACAAATTGCACAACTGGAATACACTTGGAGAGAGGATCATGGCCGGCCAGGTTCAAAAGGTTCAGGTGGCCGGCCGGCCACCCCCCTGGCCGGTCGGCTAGGGGTCAAAAGGGTCAATGAAAATTGCTAGCCGGCCACCTCAAAAAGGTGGCCTCCCATGTATGCACAACACAACTATGTGGTCAAAACCCAGAAAATGTGAACCAAGAGAGAGAAAAACCAACTTTTTAGAGGGGTTCAAAAGGGTCAAGGACAATTAATGGCCGGCCTATACATATTGGTGGCCTCCCAGGTGTGTACAACACAAATATGGGGTTTAGGGCTAAAGAAAGTGGCCCCGGGGTGGTCAGCATTAGCTTTTTAGTGAGGAAAACGGGCGACGGAGAGCGATGAAGAAATAAAGCTGACTTTTCAGAACAATTGCTGGCCTCCCACCCTCCTACAAGCTTCCTAACAATGAAAATAGGTCTCCACCAAAAATGAACCAAAACGGATGCAAAACGGAGGTTCGGGGACCGAAACGCGCGGCCCGAGGCCCCGAAAATGGGCTGTTAAACACCGGAGGTGGCATTCGACCACGAAGTTGGTCTCTCGATCCAAAGTGTCCCCCAAAAGGGAGTAAATAAGATATGTGCCAAAAACTGGAGCAAACGGAGGTGGTTAGGCAGTCCCGAACCGAGGCACACGGTCGTCGGCTCCGAAAAATCAGAAATCGGGCTCCAAATGGGAAAAATGGCCTACGACCATGAAACGTAGCCTACGGCCACTGAGAGATGATCTACGAGACCTCTCTCTCCCTTCGGGAAGAGAAAACAGAGAAAATAGAGCCTGGTTCACAAACCGAGGCAAGGCATGAAAGAGTCCGAAAGTCCGGAGGCAAGGCTTGCAGCCGGGACTCTGAAACTTCTGAACGAGCACAATATGCAATATCACCGAGCGCTCAATCAATGACGTCTGAGTCTTAAGGTCGGTCAAAAATGGGGTGTCTACAACATCCTAAATGAATTGAGGGACATGAAAGAAACCTAAGAACATGAAACAAATCAAAGGACGGAATGAATCGTATTATAACCCAATGTGTTATGAATTATATAGGGTCGAGCACAAGGGAGAATCAAGCACAGGAACACAGTGAGTAATATCTTAGTAAAGATATTTTTTATATGCATTATTTCCTAAATGTTGTCTACGTGGTAATTTCTAAACTCATGAATTCGCACTATGAATGAGTATTCTATCCACCGTTTCATGAAAGAATCTATAAAATGAATGTTGTGAAAATGGAAAATGGGCCAAAGGCCGTTTGGTATATTTGACAAGGACAAAGATGCGGCCTAAGGCCGTTTGGAATGTTTAACAAGATAGACTAAAAGTCATCTTGTACATGAATTCAGCCGCAAGCCGTTTTATATGATTGATGAATGGATCAAAGGTCGTTTTGAATAAAGAATTGATTGCACCAAAGGTCGCTTTGAGTATAAATATGAATGTGACGCATACCTATGAATATGAGAATGTTGGACCCAAGGTCATTTAGTATCATGACATGAAGGACCGATGGTTATTGATACATGGATCCATTATCCATTAGACCTAAAATTGGTCTATGAATGAGTATTGGACCCGAGGTCGTTTTGTACATGAATATGATGTGTTGGACCCGAGGTTGTTTTGCTTGTTATGGTCTATAAATTTGATATGAATGGGAATAGTAGTTCAACTGTTTAAATTTTAAGTATGACCTATTCATGAATGAATCTCATTCATTAACCTCTTTACTCTGGTATTATTCACTGGGCTTTAGTTCACTGTTTATATTTATGTATGTAGGTGATCAGTGGGATGTGCAGCCCAGCCCTAGTGAGCGATGAGGAACCATGTTTTGAGAGATTAACCAGAGTCGCCTCATGCAAAAGGCCTTGCTTTTGCTTTACTGCTCTTTGAATCGTTTGTGGTCATGTATGACCAACCTTGACTAACCTAGTGTATAATTTGAACTTTTGTTAACACTGGTTTTGGATAATCCTGGGTGTATGTATGGCATACTTAATGTGAATATGCATATGGTGTGAGTTATTATGTGAATGTATGAATGCTTGGTTAAGCCATGTATGCACAGCTCAACGGACAATCTTAGAAAATTTTCTTCCACAATTTGGCCCCCTATTATTAAATACGTTTTGATTTTTGACTAAGGCCGCAGGTAATATCGTGATTACTAGCCGGTTATGACTCTAATCCATAGGATTAGGTTGGGGTCATGACACTTGTGCTCTCAATACATACATCCACACCCTAGTTTGGCGGATTCAACACGTCTTTTCCTATACCAAGATCTCATAGGGTGAACATAAAGCCCAGCAAAAAATTCTTAACAAAGTATATACATTTTATACAATTCTCATGAAATGAAATGCACATGCCATGCTATGCCTTTAAAAGAAAATTTCATCTTTATTCTTTCAAAATCCTCATGCACAATGTGATATTGAAAGTTTAACAATTTCATAGTTTTACATCAAATTCACGGGGTGGTAAATACGACTCAGGTAATCTCTAAGTTGGTGTCTGCAAGTAGGCATAACTAGCACTACCAAATCCCCACTTTACCGGTAGCTAACCGGAAGGCACGTGGTACCTACTCTACGTGTGTTTTCAGTCTTTCACCCTGGACACTCAGGCCAACTTAATTAATTCCACCTACACTTCCTATCCGAACTTACCAACGTATTTACCTCAAAACAAAACAATGAAATCTCATTTCACAACATTTCCCTTTTCAAATGCAAACTTTCATTTTCTTTATTCAAAAACTTGGAATAACTAAATGCATTGAAATGCCAATGCATCAATTACCCATGTAATATAACAATTATCCATGCAATGTAACTGTCACGACCTAAACCCGCCCCTATAGGTTTAGTGTCGTAACGGACCAGTAATCCGCGATTACCAAAGGCCTAACTGAACAAAGCAAATAAACAGGGCTAGCGAAAGCTATTATGTAAGAAAACAAAATGCCCAAATTCTCATGAGACAAAAGACATTGCTATATATACACATTTATACATGCAGAAGTACAACAAGCTATTACAAGTTTGTCTAAATAGACAACCAAAAGGGAAAAGTTACTCCCACCGACAACAATTATAATGCCAGTGACAACTGACCAAAACACATGAGTGAGTTACAAAAGGGTGAACACTGGCCACTTCAAAACTTAGGTAGATGGGAACCTCACGGTGAGGCATGATAGTTAGCTTGACAAAACCAGAGCAAGATCGATGCCACTACGTCCTTTCCTAAGCTAGATCACCTACATGATATACCAAAATATGAGCTAGAGCCCAGTGAATAACAACTGAATAAAGAGATTTTGAATGATAATTATAACATAAAATAAAACACAAACTGAGCAGGTTCATATAGCATTTGAGAAACATAACATTTCACGTAGTATATTCAAAAGCAATAAATACAGGCGGTCTAAAAGACCGAACAGACGGTCATCAAGACCGGACATGCGATCATGAAGACCGAGGATTAAATATGATAGCCATTACCATACTAAACAGGAGTTCTATGAAATGGAACTGACAGAACTGTATTCATATAAATAGATGCCAAAGTCGTCATAGTAAATAATGAAAACTGATATAGAATTATCATTCATCAATATAAGAAACATATCGGGGTAATGCATAAGTTGAAGCAGAGAAAAGATAATTTAAATCAAACATATTTTTACAGCAGTGTTACTCACAGTCAGTTCCGTGTTGCAGGTGATTGAAGTAAGGCGTTTGACCTACACAGACAGATACAAGCATTGTGTACTTAATTCAACTTAGGAATTGATTGGTGTAAATGTAGTTTACTCTTGTTAAATGTTCATGCCATGCAAATGGACATCAATTACGGGTGTGACACACGCTAACGGAGGTCCGAGAGTGGAGTAAACGTCACAGAAAAGTGAATCCGAGGTAGCTAAATAGCCGCACGTGCGAGACCCTCTCCGCACGTGCGCCCCTAAGTGATTTTTATGTAGAAAGTTTCCAATTCCTCCCCTGTTATCCGCACGTGCGGTTCTGGGTGTTCCAGAACCGAATTTTTGCTCTGTTTTTGGGGTTTCAAATTCCTCAAAATTAAACCCAAAGTCAATCAAACTAAAGGCCAAAAATTAACAAACATGGTGTACAAACAATTTCCATGTTCAACTCAAGAATAGAACCTTAAATTCAAACCCAAGTTCTACAGGCTCATATACAATTTCAAGATTAAAGAGAGAGCAAAACCTATGCATTTGGAGATTCGATGTTTCAACAAAACCATGGAAATCTAGTTTAGAATCATGCAAAACCAAGTAATTCAAGCAAAGATATGGAAGAATTCCTCCTATTAGGGTTTGTAAGACAACTTACACTACCCAATTCCTCACTCTCTCCTTAAATTTCATGAATTCAAGATGAAAATTAGCCTAATGCAAGAAATTAGGAAGAATTCTTACCTTGATGGGTTGATTTAGTGAAGTTGCTTAAAATTCTCACCTTCTTCTTTTTGATCACTCACTCAAGCTCTAGAGCCCTCTCTATCACTCTCTCTCTCTTTCTCTGTCTCTCTCTCTCTCTCTCTCTCTCTCTCTCTCTCTAATTGAGTTCAACATGTCCATATATAAAGATACACATCTATATCTAAATTATGCAACTTGGATTAATTAAATATTAGTCTCATTACTTGAATTACCTAGCTAAGTAATTACGTTACTTCTTGACCTAATTAAAGTGACTCAATTCTACCCACCTAGTCCACTAGCTAACTTTATAATCATACGATTTAACGAATCAGACACGTCTTTTCATAAATGAACATATCTGTCAGCAAACATGATGCACGTAAATAAGCATATTATGCACAGATAAGTACTTGAGTAAGATTAATCATAAAATTAACAGCTAAATAAGAGGCGGGTGTTACAGTCTCCCCTCTTAAAACGTTTGGTCCTCCAAACTCAAGTACCTTCTTCAGTGAAGAGCGCGGAATCTAATGAAAATAGTTCAGGGTATTTCACATGCATATCCACTTCTCTTTCCCAAGTTGCATACAAGCCATTACGGTTCTGCTAGTCCACCTTTACCAAAGGAATTTCTTTATTCCTCAACCTTTTAATTAGACGGCTAATAATTCGAATGGGTCGTTCTGCATATGTATAGTCATGCTTCACAAGTATTTGGGTAGGTTCAACAACTTGTTGAGGATCTAAAAGGGTTTCTCTTAACATGGAAATGTGGAAAATGTTATGCATGTGTTCCATATTCGGAGTTAAGGCTATTCGGTACGTTACTGGACTCAGTTTCTCAATAATATAGTATTGTTCGACGTAGCGAGGTGCTAACTTACCCTTGACTCCAAAATGAGTGTGTCCCTTCATTGGCGTAACTTTAATAAAGACACGGTTGCCTACTTCATATTCTATTTCCCGTCTACACACGTCAGCATAACTTTTCTATCGACTTTGCAAGGTTTTCAATCATTGTTGAATCAACTTTTCTTTCTCCGTAGTCTCTTGTACAAGTTTAGGTCCCAATAACGGTCTATCTCTAACTTCTGCCCAACAAAGTAGTGACCGATATTTCCAACTATAAAGAGCCTCGTATGGTGCCATGCCAAGACTCGAGTGATAACTATTGTTCTAGGCAAATTCAACCAAAGGCAAATGTGTTTCCCAATTTCCCCAAAAATCCAATACACACATGCGTAGCATATCCTGGAGTGTCTGAATCGTTCTCTCTGACTGGCCATCTGTTTGTAGATGGTACGCACTGCTCAACCTCAGTTATGTTCCCATTGTTTTTTTGCAAACTTTGCTAAAATCTCGAAATGAATTTCGAATCTCTGTCAGACACAATCGATACAGGTACTCCATGTAGCCTCACAATCTCATTCATATACATGGTAGCCAATTTATCCACATTATATGTCATTTTAACAGGCAAGAAATGAGCAGATTTTGTCAATCGATCAACAACTACCTAAATAGAATCCATACCTTTGTTAAAGCGAGGCAAGCTAACCATGAAATCCATTGTAATATGTTCCCATTTCCATTCCGATATTGGTAATGGCTGAAGCAACCCTGTGGGTCGTTGATGTTCCACCTTAACTTGTTGGCATTGTAAGCACTTGGATACAAATTCAACAATTTCCCTTTTCATTCCTGGCCACCAAAAATTCTTCTTTAAATCTTGATACATCTTTGTGTTTCCCGGATGGATGGAGAATTTAGAACCGTGAGCTTTTTGGAGGATCCGTTTCTTCAAATCACTGTCATCTGGTACATACAACCGTCCCTGAAATTTGAGTGTAGCGTTCTCAAAACTAAATCCCGGTCTAGGTTTAGATTCCTATTCATTCACTATTTTCTTGAGGAACTCGCCTTACATTTGTTTCTTTTTGATCTCTTCAACTAGTACCGACTCATGCACTATTGTTTTCTGTTTGGTGAGTAAACAGGCTAGGTTTCCCATGGATTTTCGACTAAGGGCATCGGCCATTGTATTAGCTTTTCCAACATGATACATAATTTGCAGATCTTAATCCTTAATTAACTCTAGCCATCTACGTTGTCTTATGTTTAGCTCTTTTTGGGTAAAGAAATATTTCAAACTTTTGTGATCCGTATACACCTCACACGTAGCCCCATACAAATAGTGGCACCAAATTTTCAATGCAAAAATAACTGCAGCTAATTCTAGATCGTGAGTCGGGTAACTCTTTTCATGTGGTCTTAATTGACGAGAAGCATAAGCAATCACCTTTTCGTTTTGTATCAACACGCATCCCAAGCCTTTATAGCAAGCATCACTGTAAATGGTAAAGCCATCCGCGCCAGAGGGTAAAGTGAGAATTGGTGTTGTCACAAGTCTTGTCTTTAATTCTTGAAAAGCTGTCTCTCTTTGATCAGTCCATTCGAATGGTACCCCCTTTTGTGTCAACTGAGTAAGTGGCAAAGCAATCATTGAAAAATCCTTCACAAACCTGCGATAGTATTCAGCTAGGCCCAAGAAGCTGCGAACTTCTATCACACTCGCTAGTCTCGGCCAATTTACAACAGCCTCTATCTTTTGTGGATCAACAGAGATACCCTTTTTTGTTATCACACGCCCCAGAAATGTCACACTACTCAGCCAAAATTCACGTTTCAACAATTTAGCATACAATTTCTTCTCCCTCAACGTTTGAAGAGTAAGTCTCAAGTGGTGTTCATGTTCCTTCTTGCTTTTAGAATAGATCAGAATGTCATCAATAAAGACCACAATGAACTCATCAAGAAATGGCTTAAAAACTCTACTCATTAGATCCATAAAAGCAGCTGGTGCATTAGTAACCCCAAAAGGCATAACGAGGAATTCATAATGACCGTATCCTGTTTGGAAGGCGGTCTTCTTCACATCCTCAGCTTTAACTTTTAATTGATAATACCCAGACGGTAGATCAATTTTAGAAAACACTTGCGCCCCTTGTAATTGGTCAAACAAATCATCAATACGTGGCAAGAGGTACTTATTCTTAATTGTCACCTTATTCAATTCCCGGTAGTCAATACAGAGCCTTAGGGTTCCATCCTTCTTTTTAACAAATAGAACTGGAGCACCCCACGAAGATGTACTAGGCCTGATAAATTTCTTAGTTAACAATTCTTGTAACTGAGTTTTCAACTCTTTTAACTCGGTAGTTGACATCCGGTATGGGATCTTAGAAATTGGTTGGGTACCTGGTACTATCTCAATAGTGAACTCGATTTCTCTATCAATCAAATTCCCGAAAAATCATCTCGAAATACATCTGGGAATTCTTTCACCACAGGAATAATACTTACATCTGGTTTAGTAGTAGTTGGCACTGTTAGTACCAAACATAGAAATCCCTTGCAACCCTTATTAATCAATCTATTCCCTTTCATAGAGGAAATCAAATATGGGGGAGGTATAACACTATCCCTACTAAAGGTAAATTCAGGCCTTTCAGGTAAACAAAACACAACTTGTTTGGTTGAGCAATCAATTGTAGCACAATATTTCGCTAACTAATCCATCCCCAAGATTACATCAAAATGTGCAATTTCTAAAGGTAACAAATTCACATATAAATTCATATCTCCAATAATGATCTCACACGCTGGGTATATGGATACACAGATCATAGCTCCTCTCACTGGAGAGGTTACAACTAATACATATTCCATTGGTTCCAAAGGTCTCAGTAATTTCGGAGCAAAAGCATAGGACACAAAAGAATGTGTAGACCCCGAATCAATTAATACATGTGCATTCTGAGAACAGATAGGAAGAATACCTGACACAACTGTCTCTGTAGTCTGTACATCACCCGACATCAATGAAAAAACCCGTCCTTGCTTCAAAATGTCTTTCCCCGTAGCTGTCATGACCCAAACCCGCCCCCATGGGTTAAGATCATAACCGGCCAGTAATCATGAGACTACCTACGACCTCAAACCAAATAAACGTATATCATCAGAGTTAAGGAGCCAAAACGGAAGCAAACTTAAAACTTTTGTCCATAGAGCTGTGCTTAATCATAACATTTCACATACATTCGTTAATAACCCACATCAAAGAAAGTTAACATATAGCTTTATACAACAGGATCATTCAAGTCATGGTCAGCCAATCAAAAACTTATAGACAACTGTGGTCTAACGTTTTTGCCAATATAGCAAATCTATAACAAAAGAACAAAAGAGGCGAAGAAAAGTCTCGCGCGTGAGACATTAGGGCTGACTCTTCAAAACCTTGACTGATTCTCACAGAACTTCACCGAGGCTAGGTTTGTACATCTCTTGGCTCACCTACAGACACATGAATGAGAGTGATCGAAAGCCCAGTGAATAATATCAACTAGAGAAGATACATGAACGAACTTCGAATCAGTTACATCAAACGGCCTTGGGCCCAGTTCATGTTTTTATCTAATGTATCAAACGACAAAAGTTCTAGATGTATCAAATGGCCTCGGGCACAATTCACTAATATCCGATGGCCTTTGGCCCATTCATTCATTTCCAACAGCCTTTGGCCCAATCATTCATGTCAAACGGCCTTTGGCCAATTTCATTCATATCAAACGGCCTTTGGCCCAATCATTCATGTCCAACGGCCTTTGGCCCAATCATTCATGTCAAACGGCCTTTGGTCCATTTCATTCATGTCAAACGGCCTTTAGCCCAATCAATCGTATCCAACGGCCTCGGGTCCAATCTTATAGCATAACAGATATTTGTCCACAATTCAGATTAACAAGCTTATGAGACTTATAAGGGGTAAGCAATAGGACAAATAACATACTTCAAAAACATCTTTACTAAGATATTACTCACAGTGATCTGCCGATGGATCTGCTCTGGTGCTTGACCCTACACATTTCATGAACATAATGGGTCACAAACGATTTAATCTGTTCTTAATTCATACATCCCTCTTAGGCTTCTTTCTTATTCTTTTAACTCATTTACAATGCTTAATGTATGCCTAGAAGTACTTAGAGATGAAAGAAAATGGAAAATGAAACACAAAACATCTTTACAAAATTTCTGAAACAAGGCTCCCCGCTCGAGCGTGCCTTCTGCCGCTTGAGTGGACCCTCACGGTCTGCAAAAGTACTGGTTGCCTCATATTCACGCTCGAGCGCGACTTCGTACGCTTGAGCTGAAGGTCAAACATGTGACTGGACGCTCGAGCGTGATTCTCCCTGCTCGAGCGGACGTCCATGTCTGCAAAACTGCTGGGAACTCACATTTCACGCTCGAGCGGCCGTTACCCCGCTCGAGCGGACACGCCGGATTCTGGATTTTCCAGCAGCCAATTTGAGCTCCAAACTTGCATTCAAACTAATGTAACTTGCATATTATGACTCATACTTCACATGCAAACCTTCTAACATGATACAAATGCTAAATTACAACATTCTGAAGTTCAATTCCCATGGATCAATTTCATACTCATACAATTCTTGCCAAATTCATCTCCAAAACATATAGTTGAGTCCATAGTCTCATTTCCATGGATGCATGTCTTAAATGACTTCCAATTCAACCCAATCAACATGTCTTATACACAAACATGAGGACTCATAACAAATTGCTACATTCATGCACACATTGATCTCAATTTCATCGTGATTAACATGTTTTACCTTCAAATATGCAACTATATGGCAATTCATGGTAATTATACACATGCATGTACATACAAGCTCCATATTCATCAATTACATCTCAAATTATGGTCTCAATTGCCATCGAACTTTGGATTCACAAAACTACAAACTTAAACTCATAAATTTTTGCTCAATTACTCACCTAGGAGCTTCAATCCTCACAATTGTAGTTAGATCTTGGAGTTAAGCTTCCAAGTTCACAAACCTTGAGCCAAAATGCAAAATTCTCTCTATTTCTCTCTCTAGAATCGGCTCCCCTCTCCCTCCCTAGAGTGATTTCAGATTTTGAGGTCACCAAAATAAAGAGTTGAGTGTAATAAGGCCCTTATATATGTTGGCCTAGTCAAATTGATTAAGGCTAAGTAATTGAGCCTAATTTAATCATTTTGAATCTAATTATTTCGTTCTAAATCAGTTTTTAATTAAATTTCACCGTAGACTCTAAAAATAACGCCATTCACAATAGCGTAGTCAATTTCAGCTTCTGTGGCCGATAAGGCCTTCAATTTTCAATTTATAACAGTAAGTTGAACAGATTTTCCTACAGTGAACAGATATAAAGCCAAAACCACATATAATCATATAAATGGAACCCAAAATCATATTAAACACATAATCGCAATCATAATTAAGATTAATTAGCATAATATGGAACAGGGTAATCACAGTAGCTGCTTTTGAATTTACCCTTGGTGTTGACACGAATGCAATTGAGTTAGCCCTAGATTGGCTTGTGCTTTGAGGCACCAAAGGATAATCCTTAGTCATATGACCTGTTTTCCCACACCGGAAGCATGCACCAGAAATTCTGCGACAAACTCTCTTATGTCTCTTTCCGCACTCTGGGCAGATGGGTGTATCATTCCCTTGACTTGAACTAGTGGATGATCCTATATTCTGTCTCTTGTTCAGTGGAGTGTTGAAATTGTTCCGACCTTTCTTGAAATTAAATCCTGGTCTTTTACCCTTCCACTCAATATCGGTGCTTTTGCTTGTCTTAGTGCGGCCACATTCGCCTCAGCTATGATAGATCTATCCAAAACATCAACATATTTTTCTAATTTGAGTTCATTGACTCAATCAAGAACCTCAACGTCCAAACCACCTTCAAACTTCCTGGCTTTCTTATATTTGGTGTCTACTATATGCAGCGCATAGCGCGCAAGCTCTGTAAATTTGGCTTCATATTCCACCACTGACATAGTACCCTGCTTAAGCTGCTCAAATTCTATTACTTTACGGTCTCTCACACACTGCGGAAAGTATTTTTCATAGAAAGCTTCCTTAAACTGTGTCTAGGTCATAGCAATTTGCTGATTCCGAACAAACATCCACCATCTTCTTGCTTCTTCTTGCAAGGTAAAAGTCGCTAACAGAACCTTCTGGTCTTCAATACATGGAAAAACATCGAATAAATTTTCAATCTCCAAAATCTAGGCTTCAGGTTTGAGTGGTTCAAGGCCTCCCGGTCAACATGTCTTATACACAAACATGAGGACTCATAACAAATTGCTACATGCATGCACACTTTGATCTCAATTTCATCATGATTAGCATGCTTTACCTTCAAATATGCAACTATATGGCAATTCATGGTAATTATACACATGCATGTACATACAAGCTCCATATTCATCAATTACATCTCAAATTATGGTCTCAATTGCCATCGAACTTTGGATTCACAAAACTACAAACTTAAACTCGTAAGTTTTTGCTCAATTACTCACCTAGGAGCTTCAATCCTCACAATTGTAGTTAGATCTTGGAGTTAAGCTTCCAAGTTCACAAACCTTGAGCCAAAATGCAAAATTCTCTCTATTTCTCTCTCTAGAATCGGCTCCCCTCTCCCTCCCTAGAGTGATTTCAGATTTTGAGCTCACCAAAATAAAGAGTTGAGTGTAATAAGGCCCTTATATATGTTGGCCTAATCAAATTGATTAAGGCTAAGTAATTGAGCCTAATTTAATCATTTTGAATCTAATTATTTCGTTCTGAATCAGTTTTTAATTAAATTTCACCGTAGGTTCTAAAAATAACGCCATTCACAATAGCGTAGTCAATTTCAGCTTCTGTGGCCGATAAGGCCTTCAATTTTCAATTTATAACAGTAAGTTGAACAGATTTTCTTGCAGTGAACAGATATAAAGCCAAAACCACATATAATCATATAAATGGAACCCAAAATCATATTAAACACATAATCACAATCATAATTAAGATTAATTAGCATAATACGAAACAGGGTAATCACAGTAGCTGCTTTTGAATTTACCCTTGGTGTTGACACGAATGCAATTGAGTTAGCCCTAGATTGGCTTGTGCTTTGAGGCACCAAAGGATAATCCTTAATCATATGACATGTTTTCCCACACCGGAAGCATGCACCAGAAATTCTGCGACAAACTCTCTTATGTCTCTTTCCGCACTCTGGGCAGATGGGTGTATCATTCCCTTGACTTGAACTAGTGGATGATCCTATATTCTGTCTCTTGTTCAGTGGAGTGTTGAAATTGTTCCGACCTTTCTTGAAATTAAATCCTGGTCTTTTACCCTTCCACTCAATATCGGTGCTTTTGCTTGTCTTAGTGCGGCCACATTCGCCTCAGCTATGATAGATCTATCCAAAACATCAACATATTTTTCTAATTTGAGTTCATTGACTCAATCAAGAACCTCAACGTCCAAACCACCTTCAAACTTCCTGGCTTTCTTATATTTGGTGTCTACTATATGCAGCGCATAGCGCGCAAGCTCTGTAAATTTGGCTTCATATTCCACCACTGACATAGTACCCTGCTTAAGCTGCTCAAATTCTATTACTTTACGGTCTCTCACACACTGCGGAAAGTATTTTTCATAGAAAGCTTCCTTAAACTGTGTCTAGGTCATAGCGATTTGCTGATTCCGAACAAACATCCACTATCTTCTTGCTTCTTCATGCAAGGTAAAAGTCGCTAACAGAACCTTCTGCTCTTCAATACATGGAAAAACATCGAATAAATTTTCAATCTCCAAAATCTAGGCTTCAGGTTTGAACGGTTCAAGGCCTCCCGGAAAGGTAGGCGGTTTCAGCTTGTTAAACTTCTATGTGAGGGTAATAATATCACTGTTGTTGGGTGGCTCCACTAGAACCGGTGGCGGAGGTGGAGGTGGAGATAGAAAGGGTTGTCTCGGTTGTTGTCTTAATGCTTATGTCAGTAACTCCACCACTTGCTTTAATCGATCCACTCACTCTAACCAATCCATTCTTGCATCAAAAGTTTCAGATGTCTCTGAAGGTCTTGTTTCTTCCATTTGGCTATATATAAAAAAAGTGATAATAAACATAGGACACATAAAGTTTACGCATATATTATTACCATATAGGCACATCAGATAAACCACACACACTCACACATGCAGCTAATATGCTCCAATTTCTCTTCTAAGACACCCTATAGCTCATTTGGACACGTGTCTACGGTAAAACTCATGCTTTGATACCACTCTGTCACCACCTAAACCCGCCCCTATAAGTTTAGTGTCGTAATCGGCCAATAATCTGTGATTACCAAAGACCTAAGGGAACAAAGCAAATAAACGGGGCTAGCGGAAGCTATTATGTAAGAAAACAAAACGCCCAATGAGCTGTGAATTCTCATGAGACAAAAGACATTGCTATATATACATATTTATATATGTAGAAATACAATGCGGTATTACAAGTTTGTCTAAATAGACAATCAAAAGGGAAAAGTTACTCCCATCGACAACAATTATAATGCTAGTGACAACCGACCAAAACACATGAGTGAGTTACAAAAGGGTGAACACTGGCCACTTCAAAACCAGAGCAAAGCCGATGCCACTACGTCCTTTTCTAAGCTGGATCACCTATATGATATACCAAAATATGAGCTACAGCCCAGTGAATAACAATTCAATAAAGAGATTTTGAATGATAATTATAACATAAAATAAAACACAAACTGAGCAGGTTCATACGGCATTTGAGAAGCATAACATTTCACGTAGTATATTCAAAAGCAATAAATATAGGCGGTCTAGAAGACCGAACAGACGGTCAACAAGACCAAACAGACGGTTAAGGAGACCGAACAGGCGATCATGAAGACCGAAGATCAGATATAATAACCATTACCATTTTAAAAAGGAGTTCCATGAAATGGAACTAACATATCTGTATTCATATAAATAGATGTCAGGGACGTCATAGTAAATAATGAAAACTGATATAGAATTATCATTCATCAACATAAGAAACATATCGGGGTAATGCATAAGTTGAAGTAGAGAAAAGATAATTTAAATCAAACATATTTTTACAGCAGTGTTACTCATAGTCAGTTTCATGTTGTAGGTGATTAGAGTAAGGCGTTTGACCTACACGGACAGATACAAGCGTTGTGTACTTAATTCAACTTAGGAATTGATTGGTGTAAATGTAGTTTACTCTTGTTAAATGTTCATGTCATGCAAATGGACATCAATTACGGGTGCGACACACCCTAACGGAGGTCCGAGAGTGGAGTAAACGACACAGAAAAGTGAATCCGAGGTAGCAACAGCTGCACGTGTGGGACCATCTCCACACGTGTGCCATACGTGCCCCCCCCAAGTGATTTTTATGCAGAAAGTTTCCAATTCCTCCCCTGTTATTCGCATGTGCGGGCCTACCCGCCGCACGTGCGGGCTCCCCAGGCGCACGTGCGGTTCTGGGTGTTCTAGAACCGAATTTTTGCTCTGTTTTTCGGGTTCCAAATTTCTCAAAATTAAACCCAAAGTCAATCAAACTAAAGGCCAAAAATTAACAAACATGGTGTACAAACAATTTCCATGTTCAACTCAAGAATATAACCTTAAATTCAAACCCAAGTTCTACAAGCTCATATACAATTTCAAGATTAAAAAGAAAGCAAAACCTATGCATTTGGAGATTCTATGTTTCAACAAAACCATGGAAATCTAGTTTAGAATCATGCAAAACCAAGTAATTCAAGAAAAGATATTGAAGAATTCCTCTTATTAGGGTTTGTAAGACAACTTACACTACCTAATTCCTCACTCTCTCCTTAAATTTCATGAATTCAAGATGAAAATTAGTCTAATGCAAGAAATTAGGAAGAATTCTTACCTTGATGGGTTGATTTAGTGAAGTTACTTCAAATTATCACCTTCTTCTTCTTGATCACTCACTCAAGCTCTAGAACCCTCTCTCTCTCTCTCTCTCTCTCTAATTGAGTTCAACATGTCCATATATAGAGATACATATCTATATCTAAATTATGCAACTTGGATTAATTAAATATTAGTCTCATTACTTGTATTACCTAGCTAAGTAATTACATTACTTCTTGACCTAATTAAAGTGACTCAATTCTGCCCACCTAGTCCACTAGCTAACTTTATAATCATACGATTTGACAAATCAGACAGGTCTTTTCATAAATGAACATATCTGTCAACAAACATGATGCGCGTAAATAAGCATATTATGCACACATAAGTACTTGATTAAGATTAATCATAAAATTAATAGCTAAATAAAAGGCGGGCGTTATAGCAACATTCTTACATTTACAATACTTCCACACAATTGTTCCATTTGTGATCACAATTTTCATTCCCCTTTCCAATGCAATTCACAAGATCATTATATATCCATATGAACCCATTAAGGGCAATAAAATTTCCACATTCAAGTATTCTCAACGAGTTAGTGATTTCATAGTTATGTCACATTTTTCTTTTAACAACAATTCTCAATCAACAAACCCTCTTACACTAAGAAATTCCTCATTTTCACATTCATCAATATCATAACATCACCATATTTCTCAAAAGAAAATCTCTAATTTTCTAGGGTTTCCATAAATGAGGTTTCCTTCTCATAGAAATTTTATTATCTCAAGAAAACATTTTCCAATAACAAAATAACTCAAAATCTCAAGGTTTCATATAAAACGTTTTGGAAACCCACATTAGAAAAGAAATATCATTTACAACTTATGAGTTAAAAACAAAGTTTCCATACTTCCCAAAGTTTGTTCTAAATCAATAAAATCTTGCAAAAATATATATAACTCTAAGAAAATCGTTACCTCAAACAAGAAAAAGAATGAGATGAAACCTCCAAAATCAACGGTGTGGGAACTTGATCTCCACCGCACACAACGGAGCCCTCGAGAAATTATCCAACTTTGATCACCGGCCTATGGTCAAAATGTTAATGGTTTTGGAGAAATAAAGGATTTAAACTAGTTTGATGAAAAGAAATGTAGAGAGAATGAGGAGAAATGGGTTTGTAGAGAGAGAAATATTCAAAAAGTGGTATAGACACATCTCAAGAAGGAAAGAAAAAGCAGATTTTCGGATTCAGCAAAGTCCCGCATGTGCAGCACCCATTCCAGCACATGCGGCACTTATCCCCGCACCTCTTTCAACACCTGCATATATTGCAGTAGCCAAACCCAAAAATTCATTCCTCACCGCACGTGCGGCCTCCCTACCCGCGCGTATGGCCCCTCTCTCGCACATGTAGCTCTTACCCCCGCACATACGGCCCTACTTCTAAACATAAAAATTTTAGTAATTCAACTCTAGACACCTCGGATCCAACCTCGCACCTCCCGAAGCAAGTGAAACTCGGAATCGAAGTAATTAAGAATGAGAATTTTGAGAGTAAGTTTGCAAAAACAACAAACCCAACAGTTAACAAGACTTCGCATAAAAACCCTACACTATAACAAGAGTAAATCCAATCGTAACTCAAAGGAAATGAGACAAAAAAACATACCCAGTCATCACACTAGGAGGGTAGTGTTTCGCTCAAGCGACGGTCTTCTGTCTGTAAAACTTCTAGGAGTGTGCATTCTGCACTCGAGCAAGACTTCTTACACTCGAGCGAAACAACTTATTGTGTTTGGTCGCTCGAGCGACAACTCTTGCGCTCAAGCGACACGCATATATCAGTTCATAACAACGCCTTTTATATCACTTTTTCACATCTTTTTCTCTTAAAATCCTAGATTAGCCCTCTCTCTCTCTAAAGCCCAACTTCTCTCTACCTACTTTCTTTAATAAAAATAGTAGAGCAATCTGAGGGCTCTCTTTTGATCCAAATAAAGTTTGGTTTCGGTGTCTTTGAAGTTCCTCAACTTCTTCCTTGGTCTTCTAAGCTTGAGGTAGGGACTTTCTACACTCTCCTATGATTTTTAACTTAGTTATTGTTGTTGTGTAAATCATGTTGGGATTTGGAGGATTTTAGACAAACCTAGGGTTTTTGTTTAAATTCAAAAAAGGGATTTTTCAAATGAAGGCATTGAAATTGATTATAGGTATAAATATGAGGATGTGTTATGTTAAATTTGTCGAATTTGACACATGGGTTGGATTTGAGGGAGAATGGAGTTTTGCCCTAAAAATGTTTCAAATAATTATTTTATATAAAAAATGAAATTAGTATTGGGAATATGAAATTAGATGAATGTTTATATAAATAGTGGAATTGGATGTGTATTATCTCTCACCTATGGAAATTTGGATAATTTATCTGTTTAAGAGATTGTATATCTGTTTAGTAATATCTGTTTTGAGCTATCGGTGAAGGATAGTTATGATTGTTGTAAAAATTGCATGAGGATTAGGGATACAAAATTTTCTACCAAATGAATGACCAATGTCTTATATGGATATGGGGTCATGTCAGACATTCGGTCATTCATTTGGTAGAAAATTTAAGGCCTATAGGATTTTTCATTTTGGTAACTTCTCCTTATGCCACATGTCCTCATTTTCCTATTTGAAATATAAAAATTAAAATTAAAATTAAATAGTTCACAAGAGTAGGACTTGAACCTTAAAGCTTGAAATTAATAAATAAGATTTGTACCACTTGCATGACATATCATATATGGCAAAAGTTTAATTTTATTCTTACTTTTTTTAATTGCACACGAATTGTGTGTGCCAATCACTAATAATATAGAAATAACAAAAGTATGTCATGGAAACTTGGTGTATGTTTCCATGAGTTATGTGATGCATCTGTATTAGTGGAATAAATAAAAGTCATTTCCAAGTTTCTTCCTTTTATAAAATTTTTTATCTCTTTTTAAGATCTTATGATACTGTTGTACTAAATTTAAAAATTCAAAAAAAAAACTTCGAGATAGTGATTTGTGATTATGATTCAATTTAAAACAACGAATAACAATCACAATTAAACAATCAACTACAAATTGGCACAATGATTTAATGTGAAAAAAATCATAATTAAACTGCTCCAATTGTGATAAAAAATCACGGGTCAAAACCACAAAATAATCTACTAAGAAGACAAATAAAGAATTATACACGAAAATCCTTAATTATCTAGTTAATCTACGCCCAAATTGAGCCGAACCTAATGCACCTCTTCCACCATCATTTTTAGCTCGGAGCTTTGCCTGACGTTGAATCCACAACACCGATGTTGAATCCATGACGATGAGCCACTCCAAAATCCACCAAAACTTCAAGTCCAATTTCCCCAAAATTTACCGATGAACAACTCTATCTTTTTTGGGAAATGAAAGAAAACAACCAACCCTTGATATTTGTCAATATGTATTTCGTTGATCAATTGATCATTTTCCATACATCAAAGAAACTCATGTATAAACACCCTCTAATATAAAACACATAGTATTTTACTTCTCTCTTAGAATCTAGACGAGTTCAACCTTAAAAAAGCAAACGACACACTTTATACTAAATAGAGTTGCGAAAATCGCTCAATCGCATACTTTACAACTCGAGCGGTGTGAGAAAAGACAATACTCACATATAGGCCAACCGCTCGAGCACAATATTAATTGCTCGAGCAATAAACATGTTTTTCAAAAGTTCAAAAGGCAGGCTCAATCTTCGTATACTTAATCAGCGAAGTGGCAAACAGGAACGCTGAAATCAAGATACGGAATGTCAGCACAAACTCTTTTGTACAGGCACAACTCAGGTTGGATTCACATTTAAACTCTCATAACTCTCAGATACAATAAAGCGAATAAAAATACAACTGAAAAGAGTTTTGTCCAACAAAATTGCCAATAACAAAGACATAACAAAATTGATCTAATCTTTTATCAGTTTTACAATGAAAATTTTCTTCCTGATCTAAAACAACATGTTTTTACCTATTATATAAGATTTTGTAATTTTATGGTACTTAAAAAAAATCTAAAATACTAGTGACATCTTTTTTGAAAAACGACAATAAAAAAAATTTTAAAAAAAAATCTAAGGTTTAACCTTGTAACAAAAACATTTTTTTTTAATTTTATCAATTTAAATTTTAAATTTTAAATTTTTTATTTATTTTCAATATAAATCATTTATTTATTTTTGTAAAGTTAAATAGATATATATAAATAAAATATATAAGAAAAAGTGAGTATTTTAGTCATTACACTCAATGAAAAAAATATATATATTTTGGATATTCTATATAAACTTACATTGAGTTTAATGAATAAAATATAATTTTTTTCGTTAGTTTTATTTAACCGAAATAAGCTGATGGTTTAGATTAAAAATAAATTAAAAGAATGGAGTTTTAATTAATAAAATTAAAAAATGATAATTTATTTTGTTACCGGTCAAACTCTTTTTTTTTTCTTTTTTCTTTTTTTGGTGGTGTAATTGCCTTCATCTTGTTTTTAGCTACTTTTTATGAATAAGTTTCTTAAAATTATGGGTTAATTACATCATTGATTCTTAAAGTATGAGTTTTGCATCATTTTGATCCTTAATATTTAACTTGTGTCAATCTATCTCCAATGTATAAAATGTTTCAATTGGTTTGGGCCTTCCAAATTAGGCTGGTTTTCAGTGGCAACAAAAATTCTCAAATTGGGCTCCAAGTATGGGCCAAGTCCATAACAGAAATTGTACCAAAGAAAATGTACAATTCCAAAAGAGCACTAGAGGAATCAAAAGCTCAAAAAACAACACACAAGTTAGAGCATTTCTAATGACAAATACTATAATAGTATTGCTATTGTCAAATTATGACAATGAATAGTAGCATTTTGCTCAAATTATAATAATGGTGCTCCAATGGAGGGTTGTTATTTTGGCACAGAAACTGGTGTGTGTGGGACGTCTGGCCGAATGTCCCTCACACACCAATTTCCAGCTTTCGTTTTGCAAAAATGCTGGACGCATTTTGCAAAAATGGAGGATGTGGGGAAATGAGGGATTTTTTGCTGAAAGTTATGGCATCTGCCAAAACTTGTGTCATATTTGACACAAGCTTTGGCATTTATCAAATTTGACAGCTATACAACTTGCCATTGAAACAAGGTTTTTGTGAATTACTGGCAATAGCAGCTCCAATGGTGAGCCATTGAAGCTGTTTGTCACGCCCCGAAGAGTCATTGAAGCTGCTTGTCACGCCCCGAATTAACAAGGTTCGACTCACGCGAATAAACCACTCGACAATGAACAATAGATAACTCCTCTCATGCAAATGAATATTATATAGCCACACAATATATGTGTTTATCCAATATTCTACATTCCTAGATACAAGATCTAAGTCTAATAGATGTTCTGTGACTAAAACATGTACAGATGTTATAAAATCAAATTAAACGCCCTGAGCCTTACATCATACACAAGGATGTAACCTTTACAAGAATGGCACGCGGCCAATAAATAACATAAATGGTCATTGGCTTACAAATAACTGAACCACCCTACACGGTTCGAACATCACTTCACATCACAGTCCGCATCCACATATGTATACCTGAAAAACATTTCAGCCATGCAGGGTGAGCATAAAACCCAATAGAGAATATTTCAAAAACTAAACATGCTCAACCAGCATAAATAATCATGATGCAATACATATAAACAATATGCCCAATGCATTTTCAAAATCCATTTGATTACTCAACAAAATCCTTTTCTTTCCAATTACCAAAACCTTACGTTTAATCAAAACATTATTTGAGTTCAAATCATCTGTTTGATATAAAATTCTTTTCCAAAAACCAATCCCGGTATCTCAATACCAACCAGAAAATACATTGTTAAATCAAATGCGAATACATCGCTAAACAACGGCAAATATCTTGTTAAAACCATATTCTAAACATCCTATGCCAAAACCAACATAATAGTAAATAAATGGGTAAATCTCCAGAACAAATACAACCTTTTTGAGAAATTTTTTCCGGAGGAAACCGTAAGCCGGGACCTATATAAACGTAGGCCGTACAAGTACTACTATTGTCATTTCATGGAAATTTTGTTCGTGGGATTGGCACCCATGTATACGCGCGGTTTTCGGGACTTTCACCCTAGACACACAGGCCAACTTATTTGATGTAACAACAATTTTCTCCCAGATTCACCATTTCATTTACCCTTTTCAATAGTACAATACATGTAACTCAAAATATTGTTTTTCCAAAACAATGTCAATGTTCCAAAATATAGTGTAAGAATTTCCAAAACCTCTTTTCAAAATATATAGTTTCAATTTCCAGAATTCATTACATGCTCCATGATATGAATGATTTCAAATTGCCTAATCCACATATAATTTCTAATACACGGTAATACTATCCTCCACCGATAACCAAAACAGTTATTTTTAATGCAATAATCAAAAGATAACCATATAGATATATTTTCCAAGAGATTAACAACACCCATTTCCAAAATCTCACAACCATTTCCTTTCCAACCAAACCATTTACCACAAATCAATCTAACTCCCAAAACAATTTCATGTAGGGATTGTCTACAAATTGGGACTTTTCCACTTTTAGAGATCCATATGCAATTTTGATTACCAAAAATAACTGTAGTAACAAAATCATAGCCCAACAATCCCCAAATTTCACAAAACCTCATTTTCTTTCAAAATCACTTTTGAGTAAAGAAAAGCCACCATGTCAACATATCTCAACTAACTTTACAAAATCATAACTTTGTTCAAAAACTCATTTGAAAAATCTCTCTTTCACATTTCAAGATCCACATCCTAAGTTTAACACAAAACACCCAAATCCATAGAACTTTTGAAATAACAAGTAACAATGGGTAAAAATCATACCACATGACTACCAAATATACATAACAAAATACGGCACAAATATGTTACTGAACTCATATTGAGTTTAGGAAATAGACCCTACCTCTTGAAGCGAAGAGGAGAACTCGAAGAAAAACCAAAGTCAATGAAATCGCGAAACTCTTTGATCAAAAGAAAGTACTTGATTGGATCTACAACCTTTCTCAAAGGACTAAGATGGAAAAATGCCTCTAACCAAGTTGATTTAGAGATCTATGTAAGAAAGGTGAGTTTCTAAGAGAAAGAGAGAGGGATTCACGGGTTAAAGGGGGAAAAGAGAGAGAAAAAGAAAAGGTGAATGAGAAAAGTGTGCTTATGGTCTATTTATAGTAGTAGAATAATAGCCCTAAAGTCAAAGGAAAGAATAAGTTAAACCCCCAAAAAGTATATCTCAAAACTGAACCAAAAATCTGAAAATTTACTCACAAAGGTTGACCCTACTTCAGATAGTGGTATCGACCCTTCAGGAAGAAAAGCTGAGACACTAATGTGTGCAGAGGACAAGGATCAAGCCTTGAAACCAGTGGTGTCGACCCTTTATTTCAGAATGCACCCAAAACAAAACAGTAAGGGAAGGGTCGACCCTTAAAGCCCCTGGTGTCGACCCTAAAAACCAAGAAAGGCTAAGGACAGGGTAGCAAGGTGGTATCGACCCTCAGGAAGGCTAGTATCGACACCAAAATAGATTTTCCAAGTTTCCAAATAACTTTTCAACGTAAACAAGCGCGAATGAACAATCCCAACAAATTTAAATCGAATCGTACTCCTTCAAAACCAAAATACAACAACTCCAAAGATTCCCAAAATGAAAATAAATGAATTTAATACACTCTCCAATAGTTTAAAGGACACAACAACTCAAAAAAAACAATTGAAAATCTAAGCCAACAACAGCAAAGGAATCAAAACAAAATATGACCTAAGAAAAAAAGTTTATGAGGAAAATATATATCTATTATAATTTTTATTTTGAATTGTTTTCTTATTTGTAGACTTTGGGTGGGGAGTTGCATGCATTTTGATTGTGGGGCAAACTTCTTTAAAAATAATAATAGAATAAAAAACTGAGTTCAAATTTGGGGATTTTGACATCTAGCTTGCATTTCTATCCTAGGTTGGGTATCAGAAACAAAATTATTATAGAACTTTTTTTATAATTACAAAAAAAGTATTTATTACCAAACATTATTAAAAATGAACAATCACATATTTGAATAATTTTTTAAAAGAATATATAAATATTTTTAATACTATAAATAATTTCCACCTGTTCATGACAATTATAGGTAGAGAACTCATGCTTTTAAAATTTTCAGTGAAACCAACCAAACTATGCCTTTAGTCCAAGTCAGGTGAGGTTAGCAACCTGAATTCTTTTTGGTCATTCTACTATGTAAAAAGCTACCTCGCTTAGTTAAATTAAATAAAATTTTAAGGTTTTCAGTATATGTCATTTTTTTTCTAACTACATATTTTTCTTAAAATTTTTCTGAACTTTTATTGATATTTTCTCAGTACTTTTTTTTTCTACCAAATAATTCCCAAAACTTCAAATTTGTTTAAACTGATACGCAAATAATCCCAAAAAGGATCTTGGAGCACATTTTTCGGCCCTGGCTCACTGTTAATTTTTTTAATTTACTTCTATCTTTTGTTTTAATTTGTATTTCATTTTACCAGATTTGATCCCAAAAAAAAATCTAGTCAAGAAGGCAAGTAGAATCATCATTCATGATTATGCTAAATTATTCATGCAATAATCATCTGAATGAAAATGAAATGAAAATCAAAATATCTATACATTTCATTTAAATATATATATATTATATTTATTTTCTTTTTCTTGCTCCATGATCATAATCCTTATTAGTATAAGGATACAAAAATAAAACTTGGTAGTCAACACCTCTCATAGTACGCTAATTTTTTTGAAACAAGGGAACACCATGCAACAAATATATGTTTTCATTTTTTGAATGGATTTAAAAATTTGTTGATTTTTGATTTAGATCTTAGCTTTTCATAAAATTTGTGTTTTTAAAATCATACCGTCGAGATCTATCGAACATAACCAATATTGAAAATGAAATTCTTAAATAAATAAATAATGACGAAATTAGCTTGCTACTACTAAGACAATGAAATTCCACTATTTTTAAACAATAAAATTTTCATTTGAGGCTATAAATTGCAAAATTAAGAGCTAATAGCACAAAAAATAGATACCTAATTTCAAATTTAGGGCTAAAAATTCATATTGAAGCCTCAAAAATGGCAAAAGTTTTAAAAATGTGTGTGTGTGTGTGTTCTAAAATAGACAGGTTTCATTTTTTTCAAACACAACTCTTTGTGATATGAGATCTAAGGTACAACTCCTATGAGGAGGAGTTTGATACCTGGTGATTTGTGATGGTTTATTTCTCTCACATTATGGGGCTTGGGCTTGGTAGGTTTGATTATTGTTTGTTAGATTTTGTTGACTTTTTAACTATTGTGATCCAGTTGGCCAAAGCCCTTGTGGCCAAGTGGCATGCAGCCGCGCCTTAGCGAGTGGTGAGTAGATGGTCTGAGGTTCAACCTGATGGATCAGCAACGACCTTTTTAAGTAGTAACTTAACTTTATTAATATACTAACATTCTATCTTTGACAACAACAAAAAAAAAATAAAAAATAAATAAAAAAAGGAAGAAGAAGAAGAAGAAGAAGAAGAAGAGCTAGTTGTCTGTTTAATTATGTAAATATTGATCATGATTGAAATTATTCCCATATCTACTAACAAAAAACATCAATAAAATTTCCTCCAGATGATATGGGTGGAACGTTGTTTAAGCTATATAATAAGAAATTTCGCAATTAATTCTTTCAAGATATGCCTTTATATATATATATATAAATTCAAGAAAAATCATGAATATTCACTATCTTCACTTTTTTTTTTAACACAGTGAAAACACAGTAAAATTTTTAATTAATTGCTAAGAATTAGTAAATGAAAGAGCAATTGCAACTATTGGGTTCATATTTTGAAATTTAAGGAGAAAATTTTCAAATTCAGAGATCCAAAATAATAAATTTGAAAATTTCTGTGTCTTAGAATAAAGAAATTTCATTATTTTCAATACAATGAAGTCTTTCCTACGCATAAACAGTATATATTTGAACAACTCTTCACTTGAGAAATCATGGCAGCCCCAACAAGAAGAAACATGAGTTCATTCTTATTCAAGCATAAGAATCAATACTAACAATAAATACTTTGGATTTTTTGCGATGTGAGATCAAATCATTTCTAACTCTAATTATGATAATAGAAAATTAAAAGATTTTAAAGTCTCGTTTGGCAACTCAATATTTTAACCTAAAAGTCAAAAAATCACTAAAAAAATTAAAAAATCAACATATAACAAAAAGTCAAAGATTTCATTTTCTCTCTACTTATTGCACTTATTTTCGTAAAAAATTAAAAGTCATTTCAAATATATTAATTTTTTTATCTCACATTTTAATAAAAGAACTAAAAAGTTATTTTTTTTTTTTATCAACAAAAAGAATCTTTATTGATGGAATCATACAAAGATGAAAGAGTACATCAATAAAGAGGAGCTCGGAACTAAAAAGTTATTAATATAACATGGTCCTGCACTAAGCCAATTATGTTTATAGTGATAATGACACTGAAACATTTTTGAAAGATTCCTTCACCATTATGCTATCTAGAACTAGAAAGCATAATTAGCAGTTGAAAATTTGTTAAAAGTAATGCCTAAGTAGGTGGAAGAGGTTATCAGTCAATGTAATTGTTTCAATTATTGTGAATTTCATTGCTATTATTTATAAAACTTGAAATCGTACATGTGTAAATACGAATCTTGGATTGGCAAAGCTCAACCAATAATTCAGAAAAATAAAAACTAAACAAACATAAAAAGATAATAAAAAACATTAGCCTCAAATCTAAATACCTTCCCCAAATAGATCCATTACAAAGCATTTCCATAAGTATGTCTATAAATAATTGTTTTTATAAAATATGAAATTAAAAAAATTAACGGTGTAATTATGCCACTTGGCATCTATACAAGGTACTATTGTTTTTTAATTAAGTTTAATCAAATCATAATTTCAAATTGTTTAATGCAATCATTGTACTTTTTATAATGCATCCCGACATATTTGGATTATTTTAATTGTAAATTATATGTCATTATTGATTGTGGTTTTGATGGATGTTTGATTTATTTATTTTTTTTAACATAAAAAAAGACATTTTCTGAGGGTATTATAACATCTGTGGGCTCTAACCTTGAAATAATCGATTGCAGACCAAATTTAACCCAACCTATAGAAAGGAACCCACCACCGAGGTACTTAATGGACCTTGTTACGTTTGTAATTGGCAATCCCATTTAACAAAACTCCTTTCAGTTGTAATTTTATTCGATCTTTTATTTCAGTAAAGTTATGAGTTTTTAGATGTGAATCCGATCTGAATTGTGTTTATGCAGAGGAGTTTGTGATCTTAATCCTACCATAAAGTGAATCTTATACTCTAATTTATATAAATTATTAAAATTTATTAATTTTAAACAATTAAAATTTCTTATGCTTCCATTCAACTTTTATTTTACAATTTCATATTGGGAAAAGAAAGAAAAAATAAATTGTATCACTTATATAAAGTGAATCTTATACTCCCATTTATATAAACAAAAAAAGCTTTTAAGTGAGAAGCCTTATAATCAATACCGATTTTTTGTTTGTTTGTGTGTTTAAGAACACAAGTACAACACTCCTAGCATATCATCCGTGCTATGTGAAAGTGCAATGTGAAAGTGCTTTTGTAAACACAGTTTCAATCTGTAATCCAATGTAGATATCCATTTAATTTTTATTTTACAATCCCACATCGAAAAAAGAAGAAAAAAGTGAATTGTTTCACTTATATAAAATGAATATTATACTTCCATTTATATAAGCAAAAGAAGATTTTTAATGAAAATACCATTTTTTTTATTATTATTTTCTTAATTTTAAACAATTAAAAAAATCTCAATTTGTTAGCTTTCATTTAACTTTTATTGTACAATCCCACATAAACGTTTTGATTTTCAAAATAATTTTTATGAGATTTTGAAACTCTCATAATATTTAACTTTAAAATAATTGCACTCGCACATCGAGAAAAAAAAAAGAAAAAGTGAGTTGTTTCACTTATATAACGTGAATCTTATACTCTTATTTAATATTATAGTATTGTGCATATTTCAATTCAAGATGGTTAAAATTTGAAAATAAAATTTAAAAGTTTTAATTAATTAATTTTGTTGTAAATTGGTTGGTCTTTTGACTTAGCTGATTAGGCTGAATCATTTTCGGTTTGACTGATTAACTAGTTTAACAACGATTTTAGCTCTTTTGTCAAAATATATTGTTTAGATTTGTTTGATTTGAAATAAACTAATATTGACTTTATTAAAAATTGAATGACTGAGATTACTTGATTAGAAATGAATTTCCCGTCTAAATAACTATTAACTTTTATTTTACAATTCTAAATCAGAAAAATGAGGAAAAAATGAGTTGTTTCACTATATAAATCTTATACTCCTATTTAATATTATAGTGTTGTGTATATTTCAATTCAACACATTTTAAAATTAAAATAAAATTTAAAAGTTTTAATTAATTAATTTTTGTATAAGTTGGTTAATCCTTTGACCTAGCCGATACGATAAACCGTTTTCGATTTGACTGATTCACTGGTTTAATTGCGATTTTAGCGGTTTTATCAAAATATATTGGTTAAATTTGTTTGATTCAAAATAAATTAAAGAATGGCCTAATTAAATATTAAACAGCTAAGATTATTTTATTCGAAATAAATTCTCGCGCAAACAATTGTTAACTTTTAAACAATTAAGAAAATCCTCATTGGCTAACTTTCATTTAACTTTTATTTTATAATCTCATATCGAGAAAAAAAGAAAAATGTAAATTGTTTCACTTATATAAAGTGAATCTTATACTCTCATTTATATAAGCAAAATGAAATTTTTAGTAAGAAGCTTTATGATCAATATCTCATACTAATTTTTTTAATTTTCTTAATTTTAAACAATTAAGAAAATCCCGATTGGTTAACTTTTATTTAACTTTTATTTTACATAATATAAAAAAATTAAAAATAATTATCATAGTTTTATTAAATAATATATTATTTTATCCTGTGCATAGCACGGGTGATATATTAGTATATATATATATTTTATATAAAATGTCAAAAAATCCAAAACAATGCAATTTTTTTCACTTCATAGTTTATTTAGTTAAAAATGATAAGAAACTGAAAACTTCATAATACAAGAATGGAACCGACTTACTAACTATTAGTCCACCGCCTCTACAATCTATACATTCATATATCACTATAACTAATTCTGTTACAATTCTGTTAGAGCTAGGGAAGTTATCCTCTGGTTTGCTTGACTTGGGTTATACTGTCTTGAACTTGAGTTGGTTGAACTGAAGTTGGTATAATCTTATCAAAAAAGTCACTTCTCAAACTAGTCTTAGTTCCTCATTTCCCCTCTCCACTTTCTCTCTCTAAGTTTTTCTCCTATAGGGTTGTTTGAGTGAGTGTGCCGCTTGGGACCTCTCTTCTCTCCCCCCTCCCCTCTTTCTTTCTTCTATTTTTTGCAAAACAAACATTGGTAGATCTTTCTTCCCAATCTCTCCCAATATCTCCACAGAAACCACCACCACCACGCCGAGGCCACTCTTATACCAAATCTGATTTCTTTCTCCCCACATATCTTTATTTTGGTTTGCTTTTTGAGTTTTTATTTCTTTTTTATTTGGTATTTTGTATGTTTGGACTCCATGCGTGTGTTATTGGTAGCTTACCCTCTCTGGGGTGGAAGCTTTTGTGGTATCTCTAACTAATCTTAGTGCTGATTTCTTATGATCACTTCTGCGTTGCAGTATGGGATTAGGATCTTGCATGATCATGTCTTTGATATTATTTTGGCTGTGCCTGTGTGTCTCTTTACTCATTTTTCCTTTATTTAGAGTAAGCTCTATTTCTGTAAGCAGAGAGTCCATTATAAGTATCGTTTGGCTTATCCTTAATGGATTTTACTCCCATTAAAAAAAATAAAATAAATAAAATAAAAAAAAACCTAGTCTTGGTTTCAATTATAAATAAATAAAAAAATCCCAAAAAGAAGTTAAAAAATAATTGAATGCTAATTGAAAAACACTAGAAAGGAAATATATATATATATATATATATATAATTTATACAAAAAGGTCTATATTTAAATGATAGGCATCTAAAGTGTTCCAGCTCCAAAACACAATGGACTGTAAAATTAATTTAATTCAAAAATATATTGTCACCATGTAAAATTGTAAGCTTCACAAGTTTAGATTAATAAAAATATCAAAAAAGTTCACAGGCCAAAAAAAAAAAAAATACCCTTTTGAAAAGCTGTAGAGACACCTTAGTATAGCACCTCCATCTAACTTAGTTATTTTTACTTTTTGGTTAAGATAGTGAGTAATTCATTAATTTTCAACTCTATCAAACTAGTTTAAGTTAGGTATTTTAATTTTGATAATTTGACTTAACAAATAAATTCTAACACCCCCAAAATAATTACAATAATCCAACTCCAAACACCAATAAAAAGTGACATAGATAAATAAGAAGCTTTCATTAAGCAGAGTTAATATACAAAAATGTGACACATGCGATATACATTCATAAATCGTTCATCCTGAATTTACAGTATGTGTTATGAATAGTGAAAAGTAATGAAAGCAAAACAAACATTCGTCTGCCCTAAAGGCTTACATCTTTCCAAGACACTGCTTGGTTACAACAAAAAAGAGTCTAACTCAATACAATTAAACCTTTGGCTATACAAAGTAAATACAATAAAAAAGAAGCTCTTGCTCCAAATCTCCCCAAACTACTATCTCGACGGAGGCATATCTTCAACACCTGAAAATGATTTTTCCTAAATAAGGTGAGTCAAAGCCCAATAGAAACAATCTAACACAATATACGAATTTTAACAAAATATAAGTACAATGTGCATATGCATTGCCTGTAATAAAATCATTCATATTCTACAAAATCATAATATGCCAAATTCTATATCTCAATTCACTTCAAGTCAATTCATTTCACCTCAATTCATAAGTCAAATTCATTATTATCCAAACAACCCAATTGAGGGTACAACTCAGTGGTTCTCTAATCAATACAACCATTACAGAAACACTTTAATTTTTTATTTTACGAAAATTGCGTCCACGGGAATCGGCACCCATGCCTACGCGTGGTTTTCGAAACTTTCACCCTGGACACATAAGCCAATTTAATTCAATAGAGTCCATCCCCTTTTTTCTCCCAAATATAGAGTATATCCCCTTTCTCCAACCAAATATCATACATATATAATGTATTAAAACACGGTCATATTCAATGACAACAGTTAAAAGATTAGTTTCAATTCGTCTAATCTTTATGCAATTTCTACAACAATCATAACTATCCTTCACCGATATCCCAAAACAGATATTTCTAACAGATATACAATCTCCAAGATAGATAAATTATCCAAATTTTCATAGGTGAGAGATAATACACATCCCACTCCACCATTTATATAAACATTCATCCAATTTCATATTTCTAATACCAATTTCATAATTATTTTGAACATTTTAGGAAAAAAACTTTATTCTCTCCCAAATCCAACCCATGTGTTAAAATCAACAAATTTCACACAACACATCCTCATATCTATACCCATAACCATTTTCAATAACTTCATGTGTAAACCCCTTTTGATTTTAAACCAAAACCCTAAGTTTGTCTAAAATCTTTCAAAATCCAAAATTTCGTACACAATCAACAAATAACTAAGTTAAAAATCATAGGAGAGTGTAGAAAGTCCCTACCTTAAGCTTAAAAGACCAAAGCAACAATGGAGGAACTTCAAAGACGCCAAAACCAAATCTTGTTCAGACAAAAATGAAGCTCTTAAGACGTTCTATCTTTTTAACAAAGGCACACGAGTAGAGAACCTAACAGATCTAAGTGAAAATGTAGAAAGAATGTAGGTTTTAGAGAAAGAGGCTCTAGATCTAGGGTTTTTGAAAAGTAAAGAGAGAGAGATGTGAAAAAGTGATATAAAATGTCACTATTACGGACTGAAATACGCACAGTCCGCTCGGGCGCAAGAAGTAACGCTTGAGCGTTAGACACAATAAGTTGTTCCGCTCGAGCGCAAAAAACGACGTTCGAGCGTAGAATACACACTCCTAGTAGTTTTACAAACAACAGACCAACGCTCGAGCGCAAGATAGGCTACTCGAGCTAAGCTCGCTCAAGCGCAGCGCTCGAGCGTAGAATACACTCTCCCAGTAGTTTTGCAGACCTGCAAAAGTACTGAGAGTTTGAAAATCTCACTCGAATGCAAGAAGTGTCGCTCGAGCGAATGAGCAAAAATCTGAGCAACTAAAGTTTAGAAACTAAGCAACAAATCTATTCCAAACGCAACCATAACAACCCAATAGCCAAATTCAAAGAAACACAAGGGAAGCAAGATAATATCAACGACACAACACCATGAAACCCGAGTCCATAATATAATAAAGGTCTAGTCAAAACCGAAATTACTATATAAATATAGCTAGTGGTTTAGACTAGTTAAATGTTAAAAAATATTACTTTTAATATTTTGTGGAATTAGTTGTGTAGACTTTATAAAAAAAATTAAATTTAAATTAATAAAAATAATGTTTAAATAGCATGACAAAATGATGGAGAGTTTATTGGAGAGTGTATTTAAAATGTGTATAGCCAAAATAGAAAAAGTGACTTTTAAACTAAACTATAACAAAAATTTTGCTAATTTGAAGAGGAATAGAAGTTGAAATAGTACAAATTATAGTTAATAATGTAATGGGTTGAACTAGTAGTTGTTATAATATTATAGTTATAAAGTAATGTTAATACATGTAAAATATAAGTACAAAGATGTGATCTCTTTATATTTATCTATTAAAAAAAATGTCTATCATTGTAATTCATAATTATAAAAATATCAATTATAAATTTTGTATATGAAATTGTAAATTTAATATTTTTCTAGCAAAGGTAATTTTTTACATAATTTTTGTACAAAAATTTCATCCAAAATAATGTGATTTTTATATTTTTAAAATTATGAAACAAACCGATGAGTCTTTTGTTTTGAAATGAGATAACTTATATAAAAATATAACAAACTAAACCATCAAAACATGAAATGAAATCCAACACATAATCATAGTCATATAACAAACAAAAGAAAAACTTCAAACAAATACGAGAAAAAATTCATACATAAGTTCAAGAATCAAACTTTCAACATTATAATGAGGTACAAGAACTCATGATCGATGAGCTAAATATATTGGTGCCATTTGGTGCAATTTATTATAAAATAAAAACTGATAAACTAAAAACATAAGTATTATTTTTCTAATTTCTAGATAATCACTTTTTTTTCAACTTATTTAAGTTATTTTTACCTAATATATTGTAAGAAGAAGTTGTACGAAATAATTTAACACATACTTTCGAAATAAAAAAATAATTATAAGCAATTCAGATAAATTATAACAAACAAATTGTTTTTGTTATTATCTATCTTGCACACCAAACTGGTAGAACTTCATGTTATATCTCTTTGTTATCTTGAGAGACCTAATTTTGTCTCATTTTTTTAATCTCCTCACAAGAAAAAAAACTCTATTGGGCGCCTCCATTCTCCCATCTATATATCGAATCATATGTCACATAACAAAAGGGCTGTCACCAAAATGAGTGAAAAAGACAACACACCGACAATACGACCAATAATAATGCTATATCATGCAGTTTTAGGTCATGGGATTGTCATATTTGATCAAGAAAAGCGTGTATAAATCAAATGGCTTGCTTGACAAAGCGAAAGAGAGCCTAAGATAGATGGTTATCATTGTAAGGGAATGAACCAAAAAATAATTGTAGAAATTTGTTTTCTTCCAATAATATTAGGGAGACAAGTTCTGTTTACTTTTTCTATTTTTGGCTAAGCAACAATTAGCCTACAATTTGGATATGATGGCTCATCCAAACATAATGCATTTATTATAATTAAAAACTTTAATCTAAATATTAGGAAAATACATGTTATTGTTTGAATGTATTTTGTTCATCAAGGTTACATGCACTTAAAAATTTACATTCATTTGTATCAAACAAAATACAATCATATGTCAATCCTCTCATATCTTATCTTGTACAATCGAATATAAGTTAGTACATTTTTTTAAAATTTTGAAAGTGAGCTAAGAAGTTAATTTATTGGCTAAAAACATACCAATAAAAAATATTAAAAAAATAAAAAAACATTTGCTCAAAAAGCTAACCTAGTTGACACATTTCCATTTTTTTGACTTTTTCCTAATGGCCTTTGACATGAGTACGTTTGGTAACCGCACAAACTTTCTGGATTTTTGTGCAAAATGTTCATAATAATAATAATAATAATAATAATAATAATAATAATAATGTACAATGTAAGAAAATAAGGAGTGCAAGAGAGATATGTGGATAAAGTAGCTAAAGTGGACTTATTGACCAAAAATACATCAATTAATAGCTAAAATGGATTTTTTTGCGGGATGATGCAGGAAAAATATAACTGCAACTTATTGACACTAATAAGGAATGGTTTGACAATAGGCTAAAAATGTAACTGCAACACTTTTAGTCCCATTTCCCATCCAATATGCTAGCCAAAAACTACTAGAAGAGTTTTGTCAAAAACTTATATAAACATTCATTCCTATTATCTACTTTTTATATTTATTTTTTTTTGTAAAAAGTCGGAAAATTATTGTCAAATATTTTAATTTTTTTCACCTCATATATGTAGTTAAAAAATAACAACAAAAGTCACTTCCCAAACAAATCCGATGAGGTAGTAGGTACCTAACTGACTATATTAAGATGGTTACAAGGCCACATGAGTTTTTAGGCGTAGAGTCTCTCAGGTTATTGTTGACATTCTCAACCATTGCCTAACAAGAACAATTGCATACCTCTCTTGAATAGCAACTCAAACATGATAATCATTCCATGTGCTTTGGATAGATGGATATGAATTGTTAAAAATAGTAAAAGGCTTTGATAACATGACACAATGACTTGATTAAAATAAATTGTTATTGTTTAACAGATAATAAAAACTACAATCAGAAGCATAAAAAAAACAAACAAACAAACAAAAATTGAAAAGCATGTGCATTTCAGTATTATATATAGTGAGTGGCCATAACGACATTTGAATACAGTGATGTTTGTATTTATATACCAATTAGAATAAACGGATTTCTTGTGTCAAATTCTTGGTACGCGAGTTTGACTCTAACTTGAAATGTTTATTTGAATTGGGTCGTGTCGCTTTTGTGTTAGTGTTGAAAACTAATTGGCCCTAACTCTCTAACTTTGTTTGGTTTATGTTGTGCTAACTTATCATGTTGAAGATTCTCACCCGTTGGATAATTGCTATGTCCTCTACAAGCATTTTATGCAAACTAAATATCCAATTGTACTATATGACAAGTTAAAGCCTACCAAAAACCAAATTTAGTTTTTCTGAATTTTTTATAGATGAAGGAAAAAAACGGGTAATAACAGTTTGGATCAAATACTTGAATTATAAATCTTGTTTGGAAAATCCTCAGTCAATTGAGAAGTTACTAAAGTTTCTCAATATTTATCCACACTCCAAATTTCTAAGCTTTCAAATGGTAACCTCAAAATAGATGAATAAAGAGAGAACTTATTGTTTTTGTGATGATCTTCACAATGTTGAGCATGCACTTGTACAGCCATCTTTGGCAAGGCTATGCGTACCTCATGGTGTCCAAGACCATGTATACCTCATGGTTAAGCTATACCATATGTACCACATGGTTTCCAAGACCATGTGTCCCTCATGGTTACACCATGTCTAGATAGACCATGTGAACCATGTGGCCTTCAAAGTTAAACCATGCCATGTGTACATAACATGTATTATATGCTTAATCATCATTTCTCAATCTCTCATTCAATCTACCCGTCATATGGAAAAATGGAGCGTACAACCTAACGAAAATGTATAAGGTAGAAGTGCTATATTAAGTCACCATAAACTAACATAGCACATCACTCAAAATATCTAATCTACACCCCAAATTCATTGGATCACACCAAATTAAACATTTTAAAACCCCTCGCTAGTCATAGCTCATAAACATGCTTGACCTCAACACTATATATGTACTCGTGATTATATCATGATCTCAAATCTGACACAATCACCCGAGCAATGAGCTACAATACAAGGGTATGATTTCCAACAATCTTCCCTAGCCACTCATATCAATTTACTCAAACTTGACCGCTTTCCTAAACATGGTCCTCTGGATCGTGTTCATCATGACCCTTAGATAACATGCTAAAGTAACGACATCATGTCATCACTTCATGATATAGCTCTGAGTTCAAGGGTATAGAGTAGGCATATTATTGGCCTAACAGGGCTCACACAGTGCTAGAGTAGGGATCCATCTAGCCATTCCCTTAAGTGGTCGACGGTAGCACATACAGTATGATATGTATGCTACGGCGGAGCTCCAACTAAATTAGGTCTGTCACTCTCTAACGCCATACGAATCTTAGTCTAGTCGGTATACAAGCGTCTAACTTGAGTTTATTAGCATATTCACTCATCAAGTGCTTATGTAAGACCTCACATTCGGCTATATTCAGGCTTCATAAAGCTGTGGATTACTTCATGTTCGACCTTTTTAAAGTCTCATCTTAGCCAATGTTAAGACGACATCTTATAATAATAAATCAATTTTGTTCGCTTCTCAAGTTATAAAACATTTTCATCGCTCGCTCTCTAAGAGACAAGATAATTAATGTCTCATCATGCTCACTCTACAAGCACCAGGGTGATCGCCAGTGTAAGAAGGCTGATCTAAGCTTGGTGACATCATATATGATGTGTGCTAATAGTATCAATTACGCCATAAAATCACATGAATAAATAATTATGCATGAATAAATAATTACACATAAGATACTCAAAAATATCCAACAACGTCAATGAGGTATCCATAAAAATATCAAATCCTACGAAGTCCTAAACTCCGAACATGAGTTTGGAAAACATCTCTAGCAGTGGCTTTAGTAAGTAGATCAGCCGCCATCCTGTTAGTAAAGATATGATGTATGGCTATCTCCCATGGTGCAACGACATCTTGAATAAAGTAAAATCGAATGTCGATGTGTTTGGTTCTACCATGATACTTGGGATCTTTAGAATGTGCCAAAGTTACCATACTGTCAACATAGATCATAACGGCTTCATCTGCAAGAGCCGTGATCCCAAGGCGTTGAAGAAATCTCCTCAATCAAACAACCTCTTGTACTGCTACTGTACAAGCAACGTACTCTGACTCTATCGTGGACAAAGCAATGCATGATTGCTTCTTACTATACCAAGAAATAGTCGCTCCACTAAGTAGGAACAATTAACCAATGATAGACTTGCACTCATCTTTATCAACAGCCCAGTCTGCGTCACTGTATCCCTTTGGTCTCAAATCTCCACCTTGATAGCAAAGAACGAGATCCATTATCCCACGAATATAGCGAAAAATCCTCTTCACTGCTTGCTAGTGAACAAGTCCTAGGTTATTCTGATAACGACTGACTAATCTCATTGCAAAATATATGTCTAGTCAAGTACACATCTTAGCATACATCAAACTACCAACTGCACTCACATAAGGAACTTTTTCCATTTGTTTCTTTTCCTCATCTATCTTAGGGAAAAAATCAATGCTTAGATTATGTCCCTTCTCAATTGGAGTGCCAATGGGTTTGGAATAGTGCATACAAAACCGTTCCAAGATCTTTTTAATGTAAGTCTCTTGAGACAAACCAAGAAGCCTCGTAGAGCAATCTCTCAGGATCTTAACTCTGAGTACATAATTTGCCTCTCTCATATCTTTCATTTCAAATGTAGAGGACAACCATTCTGGAGTGGCGACAATCATCTCCATGCCATTTCCGGCTAACAAAATGTTGTCAACATACAGTGATAAGATAAGGAAACTCTTTCTTGATCGTTTGACATACACACAATGGTCTTCTTCCATCATCTCAAACCCAGTCGAAATGGTGACTTTATGGAATCTAAGGTACCATTGTCTAAATGATTGATTTAAGCCATAAATGGAACGTTTGAGGTAGCATACTTTGCGCTCTTGTCCATTGACCTCAAAGCCTACTAGTTGATCCATATAGATCTCCTCATCTAGTTCTCCATTGAGAAATGCAGTCTTAACATCTATTTGGAAAAGTTCCAAATCCAAATGTGCGACAGTAACTAGAATTAGGCGAATAGAGGCAAATCTCAGCACCGGGGAGAATATCTCATCATAATCTATACCCTCTCTTTGGGTATAACATTTCGCCACAAGACGAGCTTTGTACTTATCAATTGATCCATCAACCTTGCGTTTAACTTTTAAGACCCATTTGTTACCAATGGTCTTGCACCCAGGTGGAAGGTCAACCAACTTCCAAACTTGGTTCCGAGCCATAGAACTCATTTCATCCTTTATAGCAGCCATCCCCTCGTTAGCATTAGGTGAAACTAATACTTCCTCATATGAAGCAAGCCCATCAAGATCCAGCAAAGTACGCATGAAAGATTCTCCCTCAATCTCATAACAACAACGATGAATGGTTACACATTCACTTCTACGTAACTGGATCTTAGTAAGTCATTTTCTAGTGGAACACTCTCACTAGGAAGTAAATCACTCCCATTATCTTTGGCGATTTCATGACAAGTCACTAATTCTCCACTCTCGCCAAAAGATGGTGTAATTTCCCTAAAAAGATCTTTCTTTACTTCACCAATACTAGGAAATTCATTCTCAATGAAATTGACATCTCGCGACGCATTTTCAGTCATTCCACCATTAGGCTATTCACCATACATCACATAACCCTTTGAGCATTCTAAGTATATCACAAACACTTGTTTATTTACTCTAGGGCCTAACTTCTCATACTTATGAGAAATACTGTAAACAAAACCGGCACAACTCCAAGGCCGCAAATGCTGCAAATTTGATTTTGCGCATTTCCATAATTCATATGGAGTTGTTGGAATTGACTTTGAAAGCACACGGTTAAGGATGTAGGTAGCAGTCAAAAGAGCATTCCCCAAAAAGATATAAGGAGGTTGGCTTGTGCCATCATCAATCTAACCATTTCAAATAAAGTGCGATTCCGTCTCTCTACTACATCATTTTATTATGGAGTCCCTGAAATCATTAATGGCCTGCATATCCCTTTTTCCTCACAAAGCCCCCAAAACTGATGTGATAAATACTTACGCCCTCGATCTGTTCGACGGATTTTCAATTTCCTGTCTGTTTGATTCTCAACTAGTGCAACAAAGCACTTAAAACAATCCAATGCCTCAAAGCGATGTGAGATCAAATAAACATAATTGAATCGTGAGTGATTATCAATAAATGTAAGGAAATAAGAAGTGTCATGGCATGCCTTTACCTCATAGGTCCGCAAATGTCAGAGTGAACTAAATCTAGAGGATATAACGCCCTAGGTGCCTTTCCAAAAGGCTTCCTACAGGCCTTTCCTGCCAAATAAGATTCACACACAGGCAAACTTACATTTGCAAGATGCCCCAACAGGCCTTCTTTAACTAGTTTAGTCATTCTATCTTTGCATATGTGACCAAGTCTAGCATGCCAATTAACAGAATTCAAAGAGTCATTATTACAACACACATAAGAATATGAGAAAAAAATCCAAATCTAGCATAAAGAAACCATTGGAAAGAAATTACATAAAAATCCAATTAATTGTCAAGAAAATGAAAACTAAAATCAAATCCTAACAAAACAATAACTGATTAAAGATTACACTAGATACTAGGTGCATAAAACATGTCATGGAGGAGTAAAAAGTGCCCCAGACACGTCTTGAGCTAATAAAAACCAACTCCATGGACATCCTCACGAGTTTCATTACCCACAGTAACGTACTGCCTGCCAACAGGTATCTTTCTATAATCCACAAACCCAACTCTTTCTCTAGTTATGTAGCGAGTTGCACCTAAGTCTACAATCCAACCGTTGAGAGAATTAGTAACACATACATGTGAACAAACACATGTGCTGAAAGAGTTAAGGAAAATGTCTACCTTCTTTGCATCAGGACATTCCCGAGCAAAGTAACCTAGCTTCCCACAGTTATAGCACTTGACTTTAGTCTTGTTTTTGTTTCCAACGCACTTTCATTGACGGCGCTTCATTGCATTACCTTGCTTAGGACCAAGGTTACTAGCTGCACCACCATGCCTTCCTTGCTTGTTACGCTTGGGCATGAATGCCTTATGCTACCCATCTTGGGCAACAAGGATAGTATTGTGGTGCGTCCCTAGGCACTCTGCTTCAAGCTTAAGGTGGCGAGAAATATCAACACATGTTCTCATTGTGTGTAAGCACAAGTTTCATTTGCCCCCATTAATCGAGCAAAGAACATCACAATTGTAACCTGCTATTCATCAGTAAGAATATTACCAGTGGCCTTCAAATCACGTATCATGGCTGACATATCTTTGAGATGCTCAACCATAAAGTGTTTTGGATCCATAGCATATTGCTCAAATTTCAAAATTAGAACACACAACCTAGTTGCAGATGTCGTCCCATAGGTAATTTTCAATTAATTCCACATATCATGAGCAATAGGGCTTACCTCAAACTCCCCAATGAGATCATTGTGCATGCTGCTAAGCATAGTATAGCGCACACCGATCTCTCCTGACCCATTTCTCACGGCGTTCCATGTCACGGCGATGTTGGGCAATGGTCTCTTCTTCAGGACAGATCATAAGGGTGGTCAAAGTATCTAGAACTTCTTATTCATTAAGCAAGTATTGAATTTTTTCTGTGCCATGTATCATAATTGGACCCATCCAATTTTTCTCCTTTGGCGAGGTCAGCAACAGCATTCTTAGAGGTCATTTCACTGATGTTATTACACAGGGTTTGACACATAATTTTTTTTTTTAATTTTATTCCCCAAAACATAATTGGTATACAATATTTCCACTTACATAGAGAGATCAAAAATTTCGCTAAGCTCATAATCATCTCCCTCTATATGGGTTAAAATATAGCACCTAATTAATTTTTAAATAAAATTATATAAGAGGCAAAACCATCTCTTAAATCCACAACATGAAACCAAGCATTATATGTAACATCCCAAATTTTACTCTAAAGATTGAGATCAAGGTGCCAAGAAGGTTGGAAAAGTCAATATAGTCTCTCTTCCAAGTCCAACCACTTTAAATAGTAAAACTATCTGTAGACACTCTATTTTTGACCGACCTTAAGACTCAGACATCACCGATTGAGCGCTCGGTGACGTTGCATATCGTGCTCGTTCAGAAGTCTCAGAGTCGCGGTCGCGAGCCCTGCCTCCGGATTTCCGAACCCTCTTTTGCGCCTTGCCTCGGTTTGTGAACCAGACTTGGTTTTCTTTGTTTCTTTTCCTGAGGGGAGGGAGAGGTCCCGTAGACCATCTCTCAGTGGCCGTGGGCTACATTTTGTGGCTGTAGGCCATTTTGCCCATTTCGGAGCCCGGTTTCCGGTTTTTCGGGACCGTTGGCCGTGTGCCTCGGTTCGGGACCGCCTAACCATCTCCGTTTGCTCTGATTTTTGGCATACTTCTTATTTCTCTCAGTGGCCGTGGGCTACATTTTGTGGCTGTAGGCCATTTTGTCCATTTTGGAGCCCGGTTCCCGGTTTTCGGAGCCTTCAGGCCGTGTGCCTCGGTTCGGGACCGCTTAACCACCTCCATTTGCCCCGGTTCTTGGCATGCATCTTATTTACTCCCTTTTGAGGGACACTGAGGTCTGAGAGACCCACTTCGTGGTCGAGTGCCACTTTCGGTGCTTAACAGGCAGTTTTCGAGGCCCCGAACTGCGTGTTCTGGCCCCCGAACATTCGTTTTGCATCGGTTTTCGTTCATTTTTGGCAGGTACCTCTGTTTCATCACCAGGAAGGCCGTAGAAGGGTGGGAGACCAGCAATTGTTTCAGCAACCAGTTATATTCCTCCGGCGCCCTCCGACGCCCATTTTTTTCTCACTTCCAAGCCAATGTTGAACAACCTTGGGCCATTTTCTTGAACTTTTAACCACATATTTGTGTTGTACACACATGGGAGGACACAAAAGTTGGTGGCCGGCCAGTAATTCCATCTGACCCTTTTGACCTCCCCTAAAAGTGGCTTGTTCTCTCTCCTGTTTTACAGTTACCAATTTTGAACCACAGAGTTGTGTTGAGGACACTTGGGAGGACACCAATTTGTGGTGGCCAGCCACTAAATCTTCTTGACCTTTTTGACCCTTAGCCGGCCGGCCATGGAAGGTAGCCGGCCGGCCACCTGCAGCTCCAAAAACTGGCCGGCCATGATCCTTGCAATGTGTACTTTACAGCTGTATAGCTGTTTTTCCCCAAAAATATCTGTATCCGGGGGACAGCTTTTGGGGGAGAACTTGGTCTTTTTTCCCCCACTCTCTCCCTCCCTTTTCTCCCTCTCCTTGGTCCATATAACCAGCTGCCATCTCTTGTATTACACCAAGCACCACCACCACTACTCCATTTCCAGCAGTTTGGGGAGCTTTCCAGCAGCCAGGAGGCATCACTTCTCAAGCCAAGAAGCAACCAAAGACTTGTCTTCAAGGGTGAGTAGTATTTCTCCTTTTTTGAGCTTATTTTGGTATCATTTCTTAGCCATACATGCTTGCTGTTTTGAGCTCCGACCAAAACTGAAAAGGTCATTTTTTTGAGCTCATTTTCTTATCTCATTAAGGGCTCAACACTGTTTGAGGCCCCCATCTTGCACTTTCTTCATTATCCCTCTTGTATGCCATAATCTTGCATAGTATTTTTGGCCTATATGTAATCTTTTTTGGAGCATAATATAAACTGTAAATAGGCTTATTTTGAGCCCCTCTTCAACATTGAAGAAGGGCTCATCACTGTTTGGGACCTCCATGTACCACTTGTTTTTATACCCCTCTTTGTTCCCCATTTTTGGCATGATTTATTAGCCTATTGTGCTTCCATTTTTGGACGATTTTCAGAACTGAAAAAAGTCTTATTTTGGCCTCCTCTTCATATTTCATTAAGGGTATTTCACTGTTTGAGGCATCCTTTATATACTTTGTGTTATATCTCTCTTTTTTGGCCATATTTTGCATGATATTTTTGGCTTGTATACATGCTGTTTTGGGTCCGGCCATCAACTGTAAAGTGCATTATTTTTGGTCCCTCTTCAGTGTTGTAGAAGAGTCTTTCTCTTTTTGGGCTTTGCATCTACCATTTGCTCCTTTGTCCACTTTTTGGCCCATTTCTTGCATGAGAGTTTAGCCATACATGTGCTGGTTTTTGTGGCTTACCATAAACTGTAAAAGATCATGTTTTGGGCCCCTCTTCAACTTTGTTGAAGGGCCCTAATCTGTTTGGAGACAGCAGCTGTGAGTTGCTTCTTTATCTCGCATTTAGGGCCATTTCCGCATGCTAGTTTTGCCCTGTTTTTGTTTGCTGTTTGGCCATGCTTTGAACTGTAAAAATGCTTATTTTGGGGCTGCCTTGCTTCTGTCTTTTCACTCCATGTACCAATTATGCATGCTTTGTATAGCTGTAAGCCATTTCATGTACCTAGTTTCGCATTTCGGAAGAAATCCCATGCATCGGGTGTCATTTCGCCTTGTTTCGGGGCTGCTTTCCCCCTCATTTTGCTACTGATTTTTTCATTTTTGCATATCATATTCCATGTCTTTGCCATGTCTCATTAGAGTGGCATTTCGGTGCCTGAGGGTCGGTTCTCGGTTTGCGTGCACGCGTGCACGCATTTCGAGTTGTCTTGTTTTCATATGATGGCCTCCTATATGAGTGTGGCTGAGGCTCTCTCATGTTGGTGTAAGCCCATCATTGTATTGCGTATTCCATTTCATCCATAGCATTGTGTATGCCCGGTTGTATATTACCTCGTGTAGCGTGTATGCCATTCCATAACATTGTGTATGTTAGGATTGTATCTTAGTTGCATTTCATGCATGTCATGCATATTGCATCGTGTTCGGGATAGGAGTTAGCCCGGGCACGGGAAACGAGGCGCATTTCGTACTCCGAGTAACGGGACGTGTCTCAATTCCCCAGTCACCGACACTCCGGATCGTCCATGATGGAGTTAGGTCTTGTTGTGTTTTCATGTGCATTCATTTCATATTAAATTGTGCAATTCGAATCCTCGGCCATCATTCCTCGATATGCGTGATTGGTGGCACGAGGATCGAGGCATGCACATATTTGTGAAAATACATTGCTATGCCCCTTTCCTACTCTCTGTTGCAGCAAATGAAGAATCAGCAACTTTTCGGGGCTTGGCACGCATTTCAAGAACAGGTGCAAACAGAGGCTAATTGGGGCATCCCGATGGATTTCCGCGCAAAGCAGCCTAAATATACATCATTCATCAGAAGCAAGGCAGTTCTTGACTTGCACGCCAGTTTTACAGCTTTATTAGTTAATTTGTTAATTAATTAGGAATTTGTATATTATTTGGACTGTAATATTTGGACTGTACTATTCTTTTATTCGGGACTGTAATTATTTATTTAGGACTGTATATTTATTCGAACCCTCCGTGCGAGGGCAATGTTGTAATAAGTGTGCGTGTGTGTGTTGTATGTCTTCCAACCCCACGTCTTTCTCCCTTTTATTTATTCGCTTATAATGGTTAGATTAGGGCATGTTTCAATTAGCATACAGTATGATAGCATGTTTGCATTCATTCATCTGTTTTGCATGCACCGGGCTCGGCGCATCATACTAACTGCATTGTATTTTCAATTCCAAATTGAATACATGTTAGCTGTAGCATTTCATATGCCGTGTTTAGAATAGCCGAGCCTGCTATAGTTGCATTTTTGTATGTGTTGCATTAGGCATTTCTGTCTACTTAGGATCATGCATGATTTCTAAAGTAGTTTCTGTTTTAGCTTAGAGTACTCTGTGAGTTTTTATGCTTTAGCATCCTTGCATGCGTGTGAGTGATTGCCATGATAGCATGCTTACCATGAGGCTATTTGCTTATGTGATGTAACTGCCTGAATGCCTGTGGGTGAAGGTTAGGTTGTTAGGATTGGAACAAATCATTGACTGTGAGTTTTAAGCCCACTAGATAGTAGCAAAACCATTTTTTCTAAGCCTACCCGAGGGTGGCAAAATCTGCATTTTAAGCCTACTTGAGAGTAGCAAACCACCTTTCGAAAAACAAACATGAAATGTTCTGTTCCAATTCGGGCGACCCGATCTATACTTGTATGCTGCGCGCATCACATAGTAACCTAGGCTAATAACCGGAATAAGAACACATAATGTTTTCAAAAATAGATATCATGGTTAGTAGAGGCCGGTCTCTGACCGGGCGAGCGGGGGTGCTCACGAAGTGACCTTCCCCAATCGTACCCAAGTTTCCGAGCCGAGGCAACTTTGGTGATGACGGACACGTGGCCTTTGGCACCGAGTCAGGGTTTCCTAAATTTTCCCAAAATAAAATATTTAGGTGGCGACTCTGTATCTGGCAAAGCAGTCCATGTTTGGCACTTCTTTCAAAAATCAATTTTCTCAAAACGATTTGCCGGATTTGGACTCTTTGGTTCAGATTAAGAACCGTGACAAAATTTGAGAGTCTTGAGTTGTAGTGACCCCAAATGAACGGAACGGGAGCTCGTCCCCCCGGGAGCGTTCGGGGACGTCTACACTATCTTTTTGACAGATCTTAAGAGGTATTAACATAATGTCTCATAAGTAACGTGGAGATAGGTAGGTATAAGGTCACATAATATATATGAATCAAAACATCCCCTCTGCTTTTCTTTGCTTTAGGCAAAGTAGTAATTGAAGAGGAACAAAAATTTGTCCCTGCAGCTTTTCTTTGCTTCGAACAAAGTAGTGATTGAATAATGATAATAAACAAATTTACAATACAAAAGGAGTCATCAAATTATACACAATAATTAATATGACAGGAAAAAATAATTTTCTAAAATTTCCTCCAAAAACAACGATTTGAACCAAAAATTTTTGAAAATCATAACTTTTTCAATATAACTCCGATTAAAGCCCATTTTATATGGATGGTCACAAAGAATACTTTCAAAATATGTAAATTTCACTTACATAAAAGAAAAATAAAAAATTGAGATAAAAAATCCGCTTTTATGGAATTTTCTAAAAACTTTTCTCAACATGCCACGATATTCAATAATATTGAATTAAACATGAATAAAACTAATCTATGAAATGCAAATCATATGAAGTGAAAACAAGCAACTTGGCTCTAATACCAATGAAAGAAAAATACGAGTAATCATATTACTTGATGCGGAAACGGTTTGGATTGGATGCTTGAATTACGAGGCTCGTCTGGAAAACCCTCTGTCAATTGAGAAGCTACTAAACCCCAAGACAAGTGGTCGAATGGTAAAGTCTGGAGGATAAAATTCATAGGTCTCGAGTTCGAATCACCCCTTGGGGCCACTGGAGGTTTGCCTGGTCGTTAACTTCAAGGACCTCAGGATTAGTCCTGGCTTCCCTTAAAATCGGCGGGTTGGGGATACCTGAGTTATGAAAAAAAAAAAATTGAGAAGCTACTAGAGTTTCTCAATATTTATCCACACTCTAAATTCAACCCCAAGACAAGTGGTCGAATAGTAAAGTCTGGAGGATAAAATTCATAGGTCTCGAGTTCGAATCACCCCTTGGGGCCACTGGAGATTTGCTTGGTCGTTAACTTCAAGGACCTCAGGATTAGTCCTGGCTTCCCTTAAAATCGGCGGGTTGGGGATACCTGAGTTATGAAAAAAAAAAAATTGAGAAGCTACTAGAGTTTCTCAATATTTATCCACACTCTAAATTCCTAAATTTTCAAATGGTAACCTCAAGATAGATTAATAGAGAGAGAACTAATTGTTTTTGTGATGATCTTCACAATGTTAAGCATACACTTATATAGCCATCTTTGGCAAGGCCATGTGTACCTCATGGTGTCTAAAACCATGTGTCTCTTATGGTTAGGCCACACCATATGTACAACATGGTTTCCAAGACCATGTGTCCCTTATGATTATGCCATGTGTGGATGGACCATAGGTACCATGTGGCTTTCAAGGTTAAGCCACACCATGTATACCGCATGGTTTCCAACAATAGAGATGTGCTTAACAATATAGAATTTATGTACACTCTGTAGATTGAAATGATAAAGGAAACAAGAAATTGATAAGGTGGGTCACCCTTCGAACTTGTTGACAAAAAAAAAAAAAAAAAAAAAAAAAAAAAAAAAGTGGCCAAGTTGATGAAATGGTTACCAACTCAAAATCAAAAACATAATTTGACTTGTACAGTATGCAAGAGCTCATTTCAGCAAGAGGTAGGGGAAAAAGAAACACCTAATGTCTTCATGATACATTAGTATAACAATCCTTGCACTGTGTAAGTTAAACACACTTATATTTCTTATACCTAAAAAAACTCTATTTCATCCTAGTTTATACATTTTATGCACATGGCAGCAAGAAGAAGGATCGTTGTGCAATTCTCATGGTGGCAATACAGAGATTGTTGCAACAACCACGCACAGTGAACGTAGGGAGCTTCTATTTTCACACCATGGTTTACCTCTGGTGAGATGGTGGTGGTGGTGGTGGTGGTGGGAGAGGAGGGGCTGCAAGGATGGAGGGCTGGGGAGAGGAGGTCACTGTGCTAAGGGGCTGTTGAGGAGGTGGATGTTGGTTGTACTGGGTGGTGACTTGGTTTAAAGTTTGTTATTTCTATCTTTTTGGGTCTCAATATCTTTTCCTTCCAAAGGGTTCCACTTTTCTTGATCTCTAGAGATTAGAGGGCAGTGTTTCGGGTGTAGCTAGAGGTGGTCATTTTTACTCCCCCCCTACCCCTCTTTCTGGAGGACCCATCCTTTGATTTTCTTGCAATCGTCCATTTTTATTAATAATACTCTCTTTCCGTTGTTGCCGATCAAAAGGTGGGAAAAAAGGTTATAAAGCATCTTCATGTTTATCCTCATATTTATGCAAGTTAAACTCGTCTTAACATTAAAGGTTGGCAGTGATGATGGATTTTATTAGGTGTTTGTTTTCTCAAAAGTACTATCTTAGGTTTTAAGTTTATCTCCTAATCATCTCTTCTTGTCTTTTACAATTCAAAACTGTAGCAATGAGTACTAAAATCCATATATGGGCCTAAATAATCTTTGACAGTGATTTCACTACAACAAAATACACTTTTAACGACTAATTTTTTTTTTACCTTGAACATCAACAGAAAAACAAAACTAGATTTTTTTTTTTTTTAGTAGCCCACAATGATATATATATAAGCCCTTGCAAATTTTTAAAACAACTCTTGATCCTAAAATTAAAAAATATATAAATAAAAAATAAAAAAGAAGAAGAAATTCATGTTGCATGGGTGGCTTGCAACATACTCTTGGGGTATACCCCTAAAGGTTTTTTTCTACATGGCCAAAACAGCTCAAAAGAATAAGTGAAAAGTAGTGATGGTGCCCTTCAAAAGTGGGAAAACAAGAAGAGTAGTAGGAAGTGGGGAAAAGTGTGATTGTTTTATGAAGAGTTGTAGTTGATCTATCTACAAGATTTTGAGCCAATAATTGGAAACAGTTCTTATCACCTTCTGTATGATTACAATCTTGTATCCTAAACTTCAGAGCATATCTTTAATAGTATCTCAAATTTCTGTGTCCAATTTCAAAATTTACAAAGTTTGTCATTTTTCTAATTTAATTTATTTTATTATTTTGCACTAATATATTCTACTTTTCTATTTTATCTCCCACATCCTATGTGATTCCGTATTTTATTTTATGCAAATTTGAATTGTTATTTTTTTGCCGCATACGTATTTTAAAGTTTCATTTTTTAATTTGCATTAGTATTTTTTAGAATAATAAATTATAAATATATCCCTTAAAATTTGTTTAAATACAAATTCCTCCATATAATTTTAAAAATTATAAATATTCCATTATCAAAAAAAATTATTTAACAGAATTAACAAAAAAAAAATTTCTATCTACTTTTCTATACAACAATAAAAATATCTTAGTTTTTAATTAAAATATATTTATGACACTATTAAAATTGTTAATTAACTTAATAATTTATTAATAAAATGATTTGTTATATGACTGGAAACTTGAAAGATCGAAATATAATTTTTAGAACTATAAGAGATCTATATTTTAAATAAACTTCAGGGTTCGCTTGGAATGTGAGTTGACTTTTTAGTTATTTTAACCTGGGCTAAAAAGTCTCGCTGCAGATAAGTTTTTTTGGCTTTTTTTATTTTTGTAAGAGAAAAAAATAAAATGATTATGGTTAGATGTGACATTTTATCTTATTTAATTAAAATAACCTATTTTATCTTATATGACTATTTTAGTCCCAATGGGACAGCATCCCAAACACTTTACCCTATTATTAAAGGAATTATAGATACATGCAACTAGAGATATATGTTCCTATTGTACAGTAAATTTTTTAAGTTATATGATCATTATGCCAACAAATACTGATGTTTACAAATAGTTTTTACTTTGATAATAAAACAGTGACCCAGTGAAGAAAGGATACAACCCCATAAATGCCCTCCTAAGCTTGTAGCATCTACGAACTCAAACAAGAGAATACTTTAATTTGATTTCAGATTTACAATTTAATTTCATATTATAATGAGAAATGTTTCGTAGCTCGAAACACTTTTGCCCCCATATGGCTCGACTGCGCAAAATAATGTCGTTTTAGACATTTTTTTTTTTTTTTCCTCTTTTATATCTGAAATAGGAGAGAGAGGGGAGAGAAAGAGAGAAAAGAGGAAGGGCGCACACACACACACAGAGGGGAGAAGAGGGGAGAAGAGTACACAGAGAGAGAGAGAAAGAGAGAGAGAGAGAAAGAGAGCTGGTGATGGCGATAGGCAACGGTGATGGCGATAGGCAACAGTGATGGGCAATGGTGCGAGACGGTGATGGGCGACGATCCTCTCTGTTCTCTCTGTGTAGATCTGTTTTTGGTTTGTTTTGTTTTGTTGATTTTGAAAATCTATGTTTGATGATGATGATGTTGTGTGTTGTAGTTGCTGTTGATGGTGATTTGAACAGTCTTATTGGTTTTGTTGGTTGTTGATGATGATATCTGATTGGTTTTGGTTTTGGTTGTTGATTCTCTCTGTCTCTCCTCTCCTCTCATCTTCTCTTCTTTGAGTTATGAAAAAAAAAAAAATACAGAACAATGTCGTTTTGAGATTTCAAGCCATTCAAACCTCTGATATTTCGAACTCCGTAACGGTACTGTATTATAATCCACTATATGTAGAGAAAATGGTTGCCTCCTAGCCAAAATGATATGACCTCAACCGTCAACCTTGTACACCCAAGTAGGCTTATGTCTAATTTGAAAATAAATTAATTTAACAATTTTTTTGATTAAAATATAAAGTAAAAAAATTAATATATCTCAAATGATTTTTAATATTTCATAAAACGATATGTAAAAAATAAAAAATATATATATTTAATTGTTTAATATAAGTTTTAAACTTTTTAATTTTTTTTTAGTAACATTACATGCAAATTGAAGGCTTAGGATTCATTTGAAATTTAGATTCACTTTTTGACTTTTTAATTATTTTAATTTGAGATTAAAAAATTTCATTTAGAATAAATTTTTTAACTTTTATAAAAATAATAATAATAATTATAAATTAAATATAATATTTTATTTTATTTAACTAATATAATTTATTTTATCATATATAACTATTTTAGCTCAATCTAATATCCCAAACTGGCCTTACCAAGTTCCAACCACATGAGTCAAATAAAAGTAACAGATTCGATGTATTTTTTATAACAGCAAAGATAGAGATCCACATTATTTTTTGTGGAGGATCCCCACAATTTCCTTTGTGATCCACATTATTCATGATGTGAACTCCACATATACATGAGTGAACCCCATACATCATCAATAATGTAGATCAATAATGGGGTTATGGGATCCTTTGTAGGGGTCTGACTCGTTTTTCTTTTTATAAAGATAAGAAGGACTAGCACTCAAAAACTAATCACTTTCGAGTACCTACCAACTATCCCAAAAGAAAAGTTATTACTTATCATCACCACACATTCATATCAGCCAAAAAAATAATGAAAGAGATATTCCCAAAGATGAACTATCAAATTCAGATTCAAAGTTTCAAACCAAATACACACATGTATTTAGAATAACAATAACAATAATAATAATAATAGTGGGAAGAAGAAGAAGAATACGAATATACATGAACTGATTGAATAGATCACTCCACCTCGAATTCAGATTCAGATCAAGCAGGTGTTGAATTCCCGGCGACATGTTGTGAGGTCCACAGTATGTCCTTGAGCGCCGGCCGGAGCTCCTTACTGCAGAACTGGTTGTATTCCAAGGTGTCGCCGCTCGATTTCTTGACTTCCACCACCAGGAACGACGGCGTCACGGCGAAGATCTCCGCTGCGATCGCCAGCTTCCCTTTCCTCCCGCTCTCCTCCCCCTGCAGCCTCAAACTGGAGTCTCCGCTCTTCTTCACACTGAACTTCCCCGCCGTCTTCGCTGCCACCGATTCCAGCGTCGATATCACGCTGCTCGCCGGTCTCGTCGTCGCGAACCTCATCTCCTCCTTCTCCTCCCTCTTCTTCTCCTCGAACAACGGCGACAAATCGAAACCTTCCGATAACGAAATTATGTGAAAAGCATTCAGAGTCTCCGTCTCTTTCCCCTTTCCAGAGTCCTCGAAACTTGTGATCTCTTCAGATCTCACAATTTTCGGATTCGTCTTCTTGAACCACGACGAATCCATGATCTTCGCGATGTTGATTCGAGTGTTCGGATTCGGATCCAACAGTTTCGTAATCAATCTCCTCGATTCAGGCGAAAACCATGGCGGACACTTGAAATCTCCCCTGTAGATCTTCCGATACATCGCAACAATATTATCATCCTGAAAAGGCAAGAATCCAGCTAACAAAACATACAATATGACGCCGCAGGACCAAATGTCCGCCTTAGCGCCGTCGTAGCCCTGTTTTCCGATCACCTCCGGCGCAACATATGCCGGAGTTCCACACGTTGTGTGGAGGAGCCCGTCCTGCCGGAGATGATTCGTGAACGCGCTGAGTCCAAAATCGGTGACCTTCAGATTTCCATCGTCGTCGAGCAAGAGGTTTTCAGGCTTGAGATCTCGATGATAGACGCCGCGACTATGGCAGAAATCAACGGCCGAGATCAACTGCTGAAAGTAATGTCTAGCGATTTCTTCACGTAATCGGCCTTTGGCAATCTTCGAGAAAAGTTCTCCGCCTCGAACGAGTTCCATAGCGAAGTAGATCTTGGTCTTACTAGCCATGACTTCATGAAGCTCCACTATGTTTGGATGTTTCACCATCTTCATCACCGATATCTCGCGCTTAACTTGTTCCATCATCCCAACCTTGATCACTTTCTCTTTCCCGACGATCTTCATCGCCACGCTCTTCCCAAGTCTGCAAGTGGTCGTGCATGGTACACCTTCGCGAAGGTTCCGTGCCCTAACATCCTTCCTAACTCGTACTTTCCATGGAGAACGCTCTTGTCGATAGCCATGAAACTGTGTAGATAAACTAAAAAAGCAAATAAAAGAACGAGAAATGTTTACAGGTTATGGTGGTGGCAGTGGTGGTGGTGGAATCACCCGTCTTCGACGTGTTTCCGGTGACAATTCCTGCCGCCGGCGGATTTCTTGGCTCTACCTCCGCTCTTAGAAAACGAAGCTTTGCTCATCTCTCTGCATTCCCTATATCTATCTCCACACTTCACAAACTCCGAAATGGAGGTTTTTTAGGGCAGAAAAAGAACCAGAGCCTGAATGAATCAACTAGTTCTCCTTGTTTCACTTAAACCCCCACTCTCTTTATAGAGCAAGGGTTTGGCTTTGGTGCGAATTTACTTTTTTATCATTTGGCTTGTGGATCCAATGGTTGTGGTGATTCTAGTTGCTGGACGCGTGTCGTGATCTTGGGTATAGGGTATATTTTTTTATGAGGGATTATTAAATATTTCAAGAGTAGGATAATGTGTCAGCTCATAATAATGATTAATGAAAAAATATAATAATATATTTTTATTTTAAGAGGTCATGATTTGAAAAATTGTAGATAAATATATTTTTATAATTTTTATAATAAAAAATATATAAAAAAATAAAAAAAGTAATTAAAAAATAAAAATAAGATGTTAATAAATATGATTCAAATAAATATATATAAGTAAAAAAATTATATTTTTTTTAATTTATCTCAAATACCTACTAAATAATTAAAAAAAATAATATAACATAATAAATGATGATAGACGAATAAGTATAGATTCGTAACACTCCGAAATACTTAATAATTGATCTTGCTGACTGGTGTGGGGCCCGTTACGGTGTCGTGTTGTGTTATTAATGCATGGTATAAATGTTTTGCTCAGAGTATGAAAACCGCCCGGCACTAGGTAATATTACCATTTTGTCCTCAGTATTATCAACGATAAATATGTTGCGTTTGGAATATTCTATTCGAATAAAGTATTTTGCAATTCTATGGGCCCAGGGTGTGAATGTTTATGACTGCTTCTGATACGATTATCTATGATTGGAAAAGTGTGTTAATCCATACTTTACCCTTTCAGTATTTTTTTAAATAGATGATCGTGTGATAGAAATTCATGTGTATAGATAGTGCAGGATATATTCAGTTAAAAAAATAAAAAAAAAATAAAAACCAAAACTTGCCAAACACCACCTATAAAACAACAAATTCACCTTTTGGTATGGTGTTTTTTTTTTTTTTGTCTTGGGTTATTTTAGTCCTAAAATAATAAAATAAAATATTATATTTCAATTATAATTTATTTTTTTTTTCACAAAATTAAAAAATTAAAAATCTCATCCCAAATGAGATTTTTTAATTTCAGGTTAAAATAGTCAAAAAATCAACTCACATCCCAAACAAATGTAGAGTTCATGTGGAGTGTGGTTGACATTAATTTTTGAATAATTTCTTAATTGATAAATTTAAGTTTGTAGTATTATTTTTTATGATTTATACATATTTTATTTTAGGATAAATTATAAATATATTTTTTAAAATTTGGTCTTTTATGATTTCATAAATATATTTTAATTAACAATTTAAGTAATTTTATTATTGTATAAAAGAATAATTATAAATTTTTTTTTTTTTTGTTAATTCTGTTAAATAAAAAAATTTAATAAAAATATATTTATAATTTTTAAAATTGTAAAAAAATAATTTGTATTCTAAATAAATTTAAAAAGTTTACTTACAATTTATTCATTATTTTATATTCTAAAAATATTGTATTGGTTATGTATTCGGCCAATGGTAGATGGATAAAAAAAATAGGGAAATTATTTTTTCTTTTTTAGTGGTTTCCACGCAATAATTCAACCAAAGCAATCCTATTACAAGAATAGCTACAGCACCCCCAATAAGAAAAATATTTTTATATTAATAAAAAAAATTATAACATTAAAAATTATAAAATGATTAATTTTTGTATGAAAGTGATATTATTATTTTTTTCAAGTTATTATTGAAATGTTATTTGGGTGAAATATTAATAAATTTTAAAATGTGATCTTATAAATTGTTTAGATTTTTTTTTTTTTTTCCTCTTATGAACCTAAATATCCCATTAAATAGATATTACATAAAAAGCAACTCACTTATATGTTTGTATTTAATTTTTGAGGAATAAAAGTGAGTTTCTCCAAATGTGAAATAATACATGTGGACAATCCGGACTATAGAGATTTTAGATTTCACTCTTTTTGGAACAAATCTCACATTACCAACAAAAACATAACACTTAAATAACGTAACACTTCAATGTAACACATACTTTTTTCAAATATAACAACGTTACACTATTTTTTCCAAACGTAATAGTTCAATATAACACATTCCAATGTAATGCAAAAAAACTTCTTAATGTACTTTTTTAAACATAATACTCCAACCAATGTAATCCTAAAGTAACACTCTAATGTAACACACTTCAATATAACACCACCACAACAACAACAACAAAAACTCTTTATTTTATTTTTCTTAAACGTAACACTCCAATCAATGTAATCCAAAACGTAATACTCTAATGGCACATACAAAAACACTAATAAAAAAAAATTAGTGTACTTTTCTCAAAAATAACACTCAAATTATACATTTGGCCAAAACTTACTAATAAATTTTTTTACTCCCTTTGAAACGATTTAAAGAATTCCATATAGACTAGGAGTTTTTTTTTTTTTTTTTTTTTTGTGTTACAATGGAATGTTACACTAATGAGTTTTTCTGAAGTGTTACATTTAGGAAAAATATACTAAAGAGTTTTTTAGTGTATTACATTGGAGTGTTACATTAAAGAATTTTTTTTTTTTAAGTATTACATTGAAGTGTTATGTTTGGAAAAAGTACATTATTAAATTTTTTTAGAGTGTTATAGTTTGAAATTATAAATTTGTCCAAAACTTACTAAGGAGTCTTTATACTCCTTTTGAAATGTTTGAAAAATCGCACATCCTTTTGAAATGTTTAATAAATTCCAAATTTCAAATCATTTTTGTACTCCTTTTGAAATGTTTGAAAAATCTCACAATTCAACTCATTCCAAATAAAAAAGATTCTCATATAAAAATTCATATCAAATTTGATTCTCATAAGTTGTATATCTTATTTTTCTAATACAAAAGAAAAAAAAAATGAAACATAATAAAAATAAAAGTATAACCGTGAATTCAATTTTTAAATAATATATTAAATCTATCTTTACAAAATTCATGTGACTAATTTTGAAACTAAACAAATCATCATTACTTAAGATGGAATTTATAGATATATTTTCTATGTTATTTTTCATGTTTTTATGATTGAAAAATATAAAATATAATGAATAAAAATATAAAATCGAATTGAAACGGTCATATGGCCACATCATTTATTGAACCTATGTGATAATTTTCACGTACAAGGAGAGTCGATTATTGCATATAACATTCTAATAAAGTTTGTTAACAAGTGTCGAAAATTTAGTTAGGAAGTTTTATTTGTACAATATTTTTATTTCCTTATACTTAATTTATTTAGTGACAATAGATGGAAGTATTGGGAAAAGTGATAGATTTAAATTGACGTGGGCTAGTATAACAAATAAATATGTAAACCTCTTTAATTTGACTAACGAAATGGTCTTAGATATAGTCGAATAAAAAAAAAAATTCATATAACCAATCTCATTTTAAAGAGATTGGATACTTGATTTGATTATACTTATACTTACAAGTTCTTTCAAAATTCAAAATTTTCATTTTGTCTTATTATACATTATCTCATTCTAAATATGTTTTCATTCTTAATTTTTCATTGTCTCGTTAAACCCTTTAACCTTTTAAACTCTAATTTTACACCCAGCCACTACCACTCAACCCCTTCTCTTCATGGCCATTTTTTTCTCCTTACCTTGTGTTTAGATTACTAGCGGTTGGGCACACACGATGTGTGTGCAAATTAAATAAATAGGAATAAAAGAAAATAATAATGAAATTACTATTATAATGTGTGCTTAGCTTAAGTGGTATGAGTTCTCATACTTAAACCCATGGTCATGGGTTCAAGCCTTACCCATACTTAAACCCATGGTCATGGGTTCAAGCCTTACCCATCTCTTTGTTTAACTTTTTTAAAAAAAATAAAAATCACTGCCACATGGCATGAGGAGAGTAAAGCAAGCTTCAGGACACCATATTATGTGTTCACTTTATAATAGTATAGATAGATAGATAGATGAATTTGATTACTTTTTTCTTTTCTTTTTTTTTTCTTTTTTCTTTTTAAATATTTATTTAAATTCATGATTCAAACACAATTATAAAATTTGAAGAAAAAAAGAAAATGAAGTGGTTAAAGTGACAGTGGAAAGAAAAGAAATGGTTGGGAAGCAATTGCAGAAGGGTGAGGACACGAAGGATGGTGGCGGTGGCCCAATGGAGATGATGGAGAATGGGTGGTTAAAAGGAGAAATTAGGGTTTTACATATTTTAGTTTGAGTATTTTTTGGTAATTTTAAATAAGGATAAAATTGTATTAAAAAAATAAAATCAGAAGGTGTAAAGATTTTTTTATGGTGTAAATGGAAACACCCATATATTTAACACCAATTGATGTTATTTAACACCAATTGGTGTAAATTAGTAAGTTTTTATGGTCTGTTAACAGGTGGGTATATATTTAGCAACAATTAATATTATTAAATTGTCCTACTAATTTTAAAATTCATTATATTATAATTAATATTATTCTCAATTTTTTTTTATTGGGGATAAATATTGAGAGAATTTCATTTCAATGTAGTTTAAAAAAAATTACATATTAATGATAAATTTTATAATATTAAAAAATAATTTTATATACTTTATCATCTATCTAAAATTATTTTTTAAACTTACAACTTAACTGTTATTTCTCCATAAATATTCTTGTAGTGTGTTAGATAGAGTCACTGATTATTGGGTTTGGTGCAAAACTAGCTCAAGCTTACATTAAAATTTACATTGTAATTTTTATTTAAAAATATTTTCCTTTATTGTTTAAGATATAAAATTACTAAATAATTTTTTTGGTAAATTATACTTTTCGCTCTGAAATTTTTATTCAAATTTTATTTTTATTTTTCATCTTTTAATTGTAGCAATTACATATTTTGCCCTTTTTTTGACCAACTAATTTATGGAAAATAATTTGAGACTTTTAATTTGTCACTAGCTTAATCAAGTAAGAATCAACTATTTTGTTATGTCATTATAAGTGAATTTTAAGTATTAAATTGTGAATTTCTGACATTATCAATTTGGTGCAGTAAATTGATGGGTCAATTACACTGGTTTTCTTGAAATTTGAAAAAAATACAATAAGTTTAATAGTTTTGATGGAATTACACTGATCTCCCTTTTAGTAAAGCTAAAGAGATCGAAACGAATGTAAACGGTGTGAATACACAAAATTAAACAAAATAAAATATATATTTCAACATAAAAAAGAATGACAAAATTAATTTTTTTTTATTATATGACTAACGAAATTATAATGAAAAGAAAAATAAATATTATATGAATTAAAATTTTAAAAGAGTCCAATAGAATTGTACTAAACTTATAGAATTTAAGGTAAATTATAATACAACCCCCAAGGTTTACTTAAAATATGGATACTTCTTGTAATTTTAAAAATTACAAATATCCATTTATTAGATTTTTTTATTTAATAGAATTAACAAAAAATTTGAATGTCTAACTATTCTCTTATACAATAATAAAATTATCTAAATTATTAATATCTTTTACTATATAATTTTTTATGTGTCATGTAAGTCTCACTATTTTTAAACATAGCAAGGGATTGTTTGGAATAATTTAAATAAATATATATTTTAATTTTTTTTAAAAAATATATAATAATAATAATAATAATAATAATAATAATAATAATAATATAACTTAAATACTGGTATTCTTATTTAATTTATGATAAATATAATTTAACTGGAAATTATTATTCATCCATGTGATGATAATTACAGATGAGATGAGATGAGCAATAGCTGGGAAGATTGGCTCACCGACCGTGTGTGGCCGAGTGAAGATGGAGGACGCAGTCAAAGACAGCTCACAACACAACACAACACTTCACTGGCGGCGGCTGCAAAGGAGGGGGAAAAGCCACCAAATCCACAGTTTTCAATCACTATCTCTCTCTATATATATAATAAATATAATAATAATAAAAATAAATTATAAATATAATTCATTTTAAATATGAATTGTCACTTATAATTTAAAATATTATAAATATTTTTTAAAAATTTATTTAACAGAATTAATTGAAAAAATAAAATTTTTAATTACTCTCTCATACAATAATAAAATTATTTAAAATGTTAATTAACTTAATAATTTATTAATAAAAAAAATAATTATTATAAAATTAAAAACTTCAAAAAGTAAAATACAATTTCTAGGATTATAAAAAATGATTTGTATTTTATGCAAAGTTCATGTTGGTTGTAATTCAACCTAAAAACAAAATATACATGGGATAGGTTTGTTCTGGTTCAGGTTTTAACTTGTTTCTTTCTCTCTCTCCTGTTTCCTGTCTCATGGGTTTGGTCCCACCTGTTTGATGATGTTTTGTATTTTGTTTATGGACTTTAGAGCATCCGGATCAGGGTCTGCATAATCAAAATAACAAAAAGATAAAATATAATTAGTAAATCATAAAATTATCTTTCATCAGGTTTAATAAATTTTTTATAAATTAATTTTTTGTTAAATTTGTTATATTACTTCAATAACTTTGTTGAAGCACTGTTTATTAGCTATATAATTTTTTATTATATTTTTTAGAGTAAAATTGGGCCAAAATCTTTAAACCGGATGTCCCCCGGATATTCTATCGGATGTCCCGTAGTGCCTGTAGCAGAAGAAGAAAAAATGCCAAAAATTAATCTAACCAGTCGACCAGCTGATCAAGGGCAATTTTATTTTTTCTTTGTTTTTGCATTTTTGTATTTTTTAAGAATTGTTTGGATAATACCTCATCAATTTAATAAAAAAATAAAGAATAACAAATACAATAAGAAATTAATATTTTAATAAGATTGAGTTAGAATAGAGAGTTTGATACAGTGAATATTAAAAAGGTGACTAGCTAAAATACAAAGGTTGATTTTGGGTTATAATTTGACTCAAAATTGGTTGAGGCTGATGCAGATGTTCTTACGTGTAGATTTTTAATAAGTAAGATAGTTTTAAAAAAATATTACAAAAAAAGTCACTAATTTTTAATTTTCAAGGACATTTTGAAAAATTCATCACAAAGAAAAATTCACCAATTTTCAACATTTAGGGACAATTTAAAAAATTCGTCACAAAAAAACATAACTAATTGTAAATTTTAGTAACAATTTATAAAAATCGTAACAAAAAAAATCATTAATTATCAATTTTTAACGACATATGCAAAAAATTGTTAAAAAAATATTTTGACAATGATTTTACTATGACTAAATTTCAATTAGGATCTATTAATAGTTTACCTTTTTCTTTACATAATTTTTAGTTAAATTATATAATTAGTCACTGTAATTTTAACTTTTTATATTTTGAAGCTCATTTGGAAATTTGACTATTGACTTTTTAATTTTTGGGCTAAATTTAGGATTGTTTTAAGATGTGCCAAATAAATTAACTTATTATAAAAAGTCATATAAAAGTAGAAAGGTAATCTGCCTCAAATAAGATAAAAAAAATCAATAAACTAGCTTAATTTCATTGTAATATTGTCCAACATTTTAAATGAAAAAAAATCATGGGCGGACTCTTTTTTGTTTTAATTGGTATGGCTATGTAACATGAGCATCTAACCCCGGGGTTGTGGTATTGTGGTAAGGCCTTGGGGTTTAAGTCTTAAGGTCACAAATTCAATTCTCCCCTTGGGCCAATCTCCTGGGCGAAGCACTGTTGGTTAGGAGGTTGGACCTCAAGGATGCCTAATCAGCTACTTCGCGTGGGTTTAATGCTCCCCCGCTGTGCGAGTCTTGACTTAATCGAAGCTTGTCTTGGGAGGTCGGGACAAACTTCCAGGTTATAGTCTCTCACTCGGAACGGTGCGAGTCCTGACTTAATCGAAACTTGCCTTGGGAGGTCGGGACAAGCTTCCAAGTTATAGTCTCTCACTCGGAACGGACAACAGGACACCCTGGTGATCTCCTTATGGGGCGCTGCCTTAGACCTGCGGGAGGGTGGGAGGATTTCCCTGTAACAAAAACAAAAAAAAAAAATGAGCATCTAGAACTCAGTTCAAAAAAAATTTGGACTTGGATAACAAATTTTTTTAATTTAGCGCGAGTTTGGACACAAATTTAAAGGTTAAATTAAATCTGGACCAAGACGGAAAATAATCCAAGCAAATAGAAATTCGAGTAGTATTTATAAATATATTGATATACATATAAATTATTATTAGTAGTAAGATGATATTAATATTATTTGGATTGTTGTTCATTATTTGTTCTTAACTATTTATAATAATTTTTTTTAATTTTTAATAAATCCTAAAATTCACAGTATTTTTAATTTTTAAATTATATAAATTTTCATAAACAAAACATAACTCATCAATTATATCACATATTGAGAAATATATGAATTTGTCATAGTATTATTTTATAGTTTTATTGATGACCTATTTGAGTTGTTTACCCCAAAAAAATCAAAATTTTAAACAACAAAAAATAATAATTTTTATGCCATAGTTTTTTTCGAACCAATTATTGTTAATGGTTTCTGATGATACGGTCCGTCCCGGGTGGATGGGTCAGGCTGGCCCAAGTTCTTCAGGTTCCGGTTTTGGGTGGTGATTTCGTCAAATGACCTGCATGCAAGTCCAAAGAGGAACGGGGCAGTCCTCCAGTGAACCCTCCGGCGAGAGAATTAGTAGAGGGAGCAGGAAAATGTAGAGAAAAAGATGGAGAGACAAAAAGCTTAACATTTTTCTTATGCTTCTCTTCTTGCTTATATCCTTTGGTAATCATTTCACTGTCCCTTGTGACGTGCCCCCCTTTCCGCCGAAAGCCTGTGCCGTAGCTTACCTTGTTCAGGGTGAGGGGGGCTCTGTTCCGACGGGGAGGTGTTATCGTAATAAATGCTGTGATGGGTTGCATTAATGCTGATGTGTTGTGGTAATAACTCTGCAGATCTTTGTCTGCTGATGTGGCCCGTGTTTCACCTGCCATGTGCCCGAATACCATTGGCCCCCCGTGTCTAGATGGCCTCCAGCTGTCTTGGGTTTTGCCAACCGGGTTATGCTATTGGTCCTAGGCGATGGGTTCGGGGTGGTTTGCTGTGGGCCGTATGCCTCGTGGGCCTGTCCATGTCAGTTTCATTTAATATAATATTTATAATTTTAAAAATAAAAAAATACATATAATTTTAAGTAAATTAAATTATTGTTCATATTAAATGAAAAGGATAAAATTGAGATAAAATATACAATTTTAGAGAATTAAACTTTTTAGAAACATTTTATAAAAAATAGGACTTAATTGTCCACAATGAAACTTGATTGAACTTGATAATAATTTTGTTAGCAAAATAGGACTTATTATATATTTTTTTTCATTGTTATATGGTAAACAATCCAAAAATATATATTTTTATTAAAATTTCATTAATAGAGCTATGAAAAAATAATTCCATGGTGAATTCAATATTTGCCAATGTGTCAGATAATTGATGAATTTTATATTTATACTATTGTGAAAAATTAAATTTTTGGAAACAAAATATTAAAAAATAGGATATAGTTGCCCATATTGAAATGAATAAATATTGGGAAATCTAATTTTGAAACTCTAAAGAGCTCTAGGAATGTGGTAAATAGTGGGACCCACATATGATGTGATGTATATGTCTATGTTTTTTTTTTCCTCTGGCCACATCATTGAAGCTTTCTTTAGAGTTTCAAAATTAGAACTTTCTATCATTATTGTTATAATAAGACTCAATGATAATCATAAGAGTAAAATTGGACATATTAGTAATTGTTTCCAAAAGTGTAAGTACTTAATTTTTGGTTACATGATACAATATATTTAAGTATTCTTTTTTTTATTGTAAATATATGTATATATATTGTAAATATATATACATATATTTTTTAGTAGATAAAAATAAAAATTTAAAAGTAGTAAGTATGAAAAAAAAAAACATAAACATAAATCAACCTCGAACTTTTGTTCTCAAAGTTTCCTTGGATAGCGACAGCTCACAACTAGTTAATAAATATAGCCAGCCAAACACTACCTAAACATTTGGTGGGTTAAATTCCATAAAACCCAAATTAGAGTGGCTTACATCATTCCCAACTTTTCATTATTTTTTTCATTAATTTATTTTTAAATTTAAATAAAAAACTTGATTTGATATGAGCTATTCTAACTTTTTCATTAAAAAAATTTCGTCTTATCTCAAATTTTTCTTTTCATCAAATTTAACTTAAAAAAAAAAAAAAAAAAAAAAAAACCAACCCCAATGTTTTGTCATATTTCTTCGTTGATAAATGTTGGATGAAATGATTGGAGATAGTTTTTAAATAATTTTTTATCAAAATTAAATTTGATTACAAAAAATATTAAAGACTGGACATACCCTTAAAGAGGAAAGTTAAGGACAAAGTGAAAGTGAAAATGACATTACTTGGGCGTTGCTGACAAATGTTACTGGTAGCATAAGAAAAAGACAAAAAAAAAATTGAGAATCACAAGAAACTTTTACCAAATTTAATGTATTTTTTATTGAAATAAACATACATTTTAATTTTTTTAAACTATTTTCTAAACACTTTTTATGTCATTCCCAATATTAAATAATAGGTGAAACTACATATCAATATAAAAATTCAAAAAAATATATATTTAGAAAAAAGTAAAAAAAATTATAAATATTAATAATTAAAATTATAAACATTTTCACTTAAATGTGTCATTTCTCCTAAATAATACCTGTAGGGCATTTGTTAGTATTGGCCAAGTGAAAATGAAAGACCCAAAAAAGCATTCTTTTATAGGAATAATAACAAAAGCCCTTTACCATGTCTAATTTGTATTTATGAAGTAATTCTAAAAAATAATATTTTGGAAAGATTTTATAAAATTTAAAATTTTGTTTGGTTGTATGTTTTGTAAATAGTTTTGGAGTTTGAAATGGTTTAATTTTTTTTTTTAGTTGAATAAATAAATGTGAGAAAAAAATGATTAATTGATGCGTAGAATGTGAGAGAAAGAAAAAAGAAAGATAAAAAAATAATTAATTGATGTGTAGTAGAAGAAAAAAAAACGATTTTGAATTTTATTTTTCAAAAAATTTCAACCAAACAAGATGTTGAATTTTTTTCTTTAAAAATTATCTTTTAGTGACAAACCAAACAAGACCTTAATTTTCCTCAAAAATTAGGTTGGAGGTAGTCAAAATTGACTTGTTCTTCTTCAATGTTATTCGATTGAGATTGTGTGGTTCAAGAAGTCAAGTTCAAATTCTCTTTTGACTTAAATCAAAGATTAAAATCCTAATTTTCATATTTATCGCATGTTTCCATAATGACAATATTATTTACCAATTAAAATACATACTTTACATCTTTGAGTTCATGAACTTGCGCATGCTTGAATCTGCCAAAAAAAAATAAGCATGGGAAGTGACGTTGTGAAGGAGATGTTATATAAATTGTGTAATTAAATAAAATAAATAAATAGATTTATATTTAATTAAATTGATTTACAGAATAAAAAATTATGAAATTATATCATACAACTTCATAAATAGAAATACATATAACAAAACTTAAAGAAAAGAAAGCAAATCAAGACATGTATAATACCATAGATTCCTTAAAATAGATTGCATCACCATGGGTGCTGGAAATATATCAGCGTCTGTCTCCCAGAATACAATAGTATAGACCCTTTAACGCAGAAGCACCTTCTGTTTAACTCTAGCAAACGGACAATAGTAGCACTCTTTCACACAGGAAAAAAAATATAGAAGCAGACTGACTGTATAGTATGGAAGTCAAAAATTATGTGTAGAAACTAAGGAATATGGCCTTTTTTTATACACAATGAGAGAGAGGAGAAGCCTCTCAGCCCTGAAGGCTGGCAACAAATGCAGCCAATTACTCCCGTAAAACTGATAGAGTAATGTACAAAACTAATAGGGAATAAGTGTGTGAGTTACACACTTTATATACACGTATGCATATTTGCAGCCATCAAACAAACCTAAGCCAAAAAGATTAGGTTGATGGGCCACCAATCCGGCCCAGCCCAAACCTAACACATTCCAGCAAGCCTGAAGCTTCAAGCCCAAGCCCAAGCTCAAGCTCAAGCCCAAGCCCAAGCCCAAGCCCAAGCCCAAGATCCACAGATCTAGACCCGGATTAATGTACAAAACTAATAGGGAATAAGTGTGTGAGTTACACACTTTATATACACGTGTGCATATTTGCAGCCACCAAACAAACCTAAGCCAAAAAGATTAGGTTGATGGGCCACCAATCCAGCTCAGCCCAAACCTAACACATTCCAGCAAGCCTTAAGCTTCAAGCCCAAGCCCAAGCCCAAGTCCAAGCCCAAGCCCAAGCCCAAGATCCACAGATCTAGACCCGAATTTTTGCATAACCAACTTGGACCATAGTTTTGGCCCAAGCCCAACCTTAAAGCATCTATAACTCCATTTCTTCAGAAAATTTGGATGTCCCAATGAGCTTATGCTCTTATCAAAATCTTTTTAAATAACCATCAATGCTTTTCTTTACAATCAATGTAGGCTTGATAGTTATACACAATTCTCAATACCTCATCCATGAGACCAACTTTATAAGACAATTTCTCATTCAATTCTTAATATTTTTTGTCATTCTTTTTGTAATGTAAAGATCTTGTTATAAAGAATCTAAACTCATTTGATCTCACCTCAACCGGTGGTTGGGACCTACTTTAATTTCACATTAAAGTCGCCATAAAACTATTTTTTCCAACAATCCCTCACATGAATAAAATTTGACCAAACAAAGAAAACAAACAACGTATACAACGAAGACTCAAAGAGAGAGCACACAGACTAACCCTGCATCAGAAAAGTAGATGTTGGCCTTGAACCTTTCATCATAAAAGCCTATCGAATTTACTAGTTGACCAGTGACCATGATGTCTTGAACTGTTCTGCCGTTTGTGTAAACCAAGACAATAGACCTCACATAGAAATTAGTCCAACCATTGTTCTTGTTCTCACTAGTGTATCCAATATGGACTTGGAATACTAGCTTGGTTCAGTGAGTGTTTTTAAAGAATTCGGCCTTACCAATTCTTAAAAAAAGTGACCCACTTCACACTCACATAGGTGACCTATATAAGGTATCTCATTATACCACGGTTGATTATTCATATTACTTAGGTCATTAAAAGCATTAGCTTAACCTTCTACCCCCCACAGGGTATCACTGTACAAAGGAATGGGCAAGAGGATTTACTTCTTTAGTGACTCTCCTGTTACACGCAGTTCCCTTTGAACCTAGATCTTGGGATCTCTAGTCAACTAAGTTAGGTTTTTCGTTCCAGTAACATTACTAAAGGCCTTAATCTCATTTCTCTTGACAACATTTCTACTAACTCTCGAGTTAACCCTTTAGTTAGCGGATCCGCAATATTGTCCTTAGACTTTACATAGTCTAGAGAGACAACTCCATTAGAGAGTAGTTATCGTATGGAATTATGTCTACGATGGATATGTCTAGACTTTTCATTATACATATTACTCTGTGCCCATCGAATCGTCGATTGACTATCATAATGATTACAAAACATAGGTTTCAGCCAACGTGGAATATCTTCAACGAATTGGCGAAGCCATTCAGCTTCTTCAGTTGCTTTATCCAAAGTAATAAACTCATATTCCATCGTTGATCTCGATATACACGTTTGCTTGGAAGATTTCCAAGACATGACTGCCCCTTTGAGGGTAAACACATAACCACTAGTGGATTTGGAGTCTTTATACCAGATATCCAATTAACGTCACTATACCCTTCTAGTATTGTTGGGTATCTGGTATGATGCAGTCCATAATCCTGGGTGTAACGTAGGTAACATAACACCCACATAATGTCCCTCCAATGAGTAGCATTCAGATTACTCGTGTATCTACTAAGCCTGCTAACAGAGTAAGCTATATCCGGCCTTGTACAACTCATCAAATACATCAAACTCCCAATGACCCAAGAATATTCTAGGTAAGAAACACTCTCACCATTATTCTTGGTCAAATGTAGACTTAAGTCTACTGGTGTCCTAAACACACTCGTATCCAAATTTCTTAAGTATTTTCTCAATATAGTGAGATTGAGAAAATAGAATACCACCAGATGTTCTGGTAATCTTAATACCCAAAATTACATCTGCAAAGGCCATATCTTTCATGTCAAACTTAGAGTTTAACAATCGCTTGGTAGTTCTAATCATTTCATCATTACTACTAACAATGAGTATGTCATCAACGTATAGACACAAAATGACATAACCTCTGTCAGTGTCTTGACATATACGCATTTGTCACATTCATTGATTCTAAACTCATTTGACAACATAGCGTCGTCAAACTTCTCATGCCATTGCTTAGAAGCTTGTTTCAAACCATACAATGATTTGACAAGCTTACAAACTTTTTTATTTTGCCCTAGAGCTGAAAACCCCTCGGGTTGCTCCATGTAGATTTCTTCACCTAAATCTCCATTTAAGAAAACTGTCTTTACATCCATCTGATGTATCTCCAAACCACGTAAAGCAACTATCGCAATCACCATGCGAATAGATGTAATCCTTGTCACAGGTGAATACGTATCAAAGTAATCCAGGCCTTCTCCCTACATGTATCATTTGATAACTAGCCTAGCTTTATACTTATCAATTGACCCATCCGCTTTCATCTTTCTTCTAAAAATCCACTTACTCCTCAAGGCCTTACTGTCTGGGGGTAGATCAACTAACTCCAAAGAATGGTTCTGTAAAATAGAGTTAATTTCACTCTTCATTGCTTCTTTCCACAAAGGACTTTCAGGTGAAGTCACAGTTTCATGAAAAGTTTGAGGTTTTCCCTCTAACATATTGTAGACGTCCCCGAACGCCCCGGGAGGGTGAGGTCCCGTTCCGTTCATTTTGCGGGTCTACTACAGTTCGGACTCAAATTGTCACGGTTCTTAATCTGAACCAAAGAGTCCAAATCTGGCAAATCGTTTTGAGAAAACAGATTTTTAGAAAAAGAAGTGCCAAACATGGACTGCTTTGCCAGATACAGAGTCGCCACCTAAATATTTTATTTTGGGGGAATTTAGGAAACCCTGACTCGGTGCCAAAGGCCACGTGTCCGTCATCACCAAAGTTGCCTCGGCTCGGGAACTTGGGTACGATTGGGGAAGGTCAGCTATGAGCACCCCCTTTCGCCCGATCCGAAGATCGGCCTCTACTAACCATGATATCCAATTTTGAAAACGTTATGCGTTCTTATTCCAGTTATTAGCCTAAATTTACTATGTTATGCGCACAGCAGAAAAATATAGACCAAATCGCCTAAATTGGAAGAAAACATTTCATGTTTGTTTCGGAAATGGTTTGTTACTCATAAGTAGGCTAAAATGCAGATTTTACCACCCTCAAGTGAGCTTTTAGAAAAGATGGTTTTGCCACTATCTAGTGGGCTTAAAACTCACAGTTTTAATGCATTTTTCTAATTTAGGTAATTCAACATCCATCCACAGGCATTCAAGCAGTTATATCACATAAGCAGCTAGCCTCATGGTAATCATGCTGTTATGGCAACACTCACACGCATGAGGTATGCTAAAGCATAAATGCTTACCAAGTACTCCGAGCCAAAACAAAAACTAGTTAATAATCATATGCATGATCCTAGTTCATGTTTTGAAATGGCTAATGCAACACATGCAAAGATGCAATCCAAACAGGCTCGGCTATCCTAAACATGGCATATGAAATGCTGCAAATAACATGTACTCAATTTGGGATTGAAAATATGATGTAGTTAGCATGATGCGCTGAGCCCAGTGCATGTGAAACAGATGAATGAATGCAAACATGCTGTCATGCTGTTGCGCTAATTTAAATATGCCCTAGTCTACCATCATAAGCAGGTAAATAAAAGGGAAGAAAGACTTAGGATTGGAAGACATGCACAGACGCACCCACACTTATTACAAATTTGCCCTCGCTCGGAGGGACCAATAGAATAATACAATCCGAATAATGAATTACCTATCCTAGCTAATTAATTATTACAGACCCTCTAATTTAACAAATTAAATGCAGAATAGAGATGGCCGCAGCCCTACCTCGGGATACGCGAATGCGAATGATGCATGCTCGATCTATCTTGCCCAGAAACCCGTACCATGCCACTGCTGCCTCTGTTAATGCTGCCCTGCTCCTTGAAAAATTGCCAAAGTCTTGGGATATGTTCTATGCTCACTGTAGAACACCATCGGCTAGAGAAATAACCACCGGCCATGGGAAATTTCCATCGGCTTCTTTCAAGTCTATCGGCCACATATTCTTTGCCGGTCGGCATTGAACACTGGCGATCGGCCACAAATTCCTGCTGGACACTGCAGTTGACAGTAGCAGAGGGCAAAAGCAGTACATGGCATGGAATTTTGAGCAAATGTGAGCTTGGTCACACTCCCAATCATGCAGAGAGACTCAAGGGAGCATGACCCTCGACCTTCGGGCCATCAATTGTGCATTTTTTATGCATGATGGCCTAAAGGCCGAGGTTGCAATTCAATGTAAAATGCATGCAAACAAAACACATGAATATCAATATCCTATCATTTGGAGTCAAGGGCATTGGCGACCGAGGGTTGAGGCGCGTTTTGTCACTTGAAGTACAAACACTCCTCAATCCCATGCCCGGTTTGACACCCCAAACCAAGCGATGCAATGCATATATACAAACTTGGCTCAAATGCACAACATGAGGTTAAAATGCAAAACATGCCAAATGTAATGCAACCTAAACATGCAAACTAAGTTAGTGCATTCTAAATGTGCCAAGTATGGTACAATGTATATGAGATGCAACTAGATAAATGCCATGCCAACTGCAAGTATGATACAATGTAAGCATGAGGACCAAAACAATGCAACATGATCATGCAATGGTGGTGCTAAACCATGAAGGGCAGACCTCAGTCCATCCCAAAACAGTGACCAAAAAGTGTCCAAAATGGTAAACAAGCACTCATGCCAACATGCAAGGCAAAAGGGCCCAAAGCTAAGGCACAAACAAGAGCATTCTACTACAATCATCATGACCACTCATGGCATGGACTAAGCGACCAAAAATAGCATGTTCAATGCAGCAAAATACATCCAAAAACCGCCTGATATGGCAACCCCAAAATGTTCTTAAACATACAAGCATGCACAATGCCCATTTCAAGGCACAAAACTACAACACCTTAAAAGCATGGGAAAGGACACAAATGACAATAAAGACCACCTTATATAGACTGAAATATGATCTTAAATAATGCCAAAATCATGAGGATAGTCTAAGTTAAGCATGCTAGGAAGCCAAAAATACTCAAGGCCTACAAGCCAAAATTGCAAAGCAACTACATCAAGCATGTCAAACATGACCAAAACAGTGGCTAACAGACCTTAAGCATGACAAATCATGACCGAAAGCTTCAACAAGCTAAGTTAAATCATGCAAGCATGGAAGCCCAAATAGAGATGCATTTCTATGCAAAAGGGAGGGATACAAAACAGGGTATTATGCATGGCAAAAGACCACAAACCCGACCTAAGATAGAGATATATTATGATCAAAAGACACCTAAAAACTCTGAAATTAGGGCCAAAAATCAGTCAAGCATACATGTTTGCCTTTAAGCCAAAAAACAAGGATAATAAGAGAAACAAAGGGGAGAGGGGTGTCCCTCCCCTATGCAAGACCTCCAAACCATCTTCTTCACCACTTGAAAATCCACTGGATTTCAGTGCGTTGAAAAGAGCAATACAACAAAAGCCAACAAGGCTTAAAGAAAAGGCACCAAAAGAGGTCTAAGAGGGGGAGTTCGACCCCCAATGCCAAATGACCTCAATGAGATGTCTTAAGCAGGAAAATATTAAGACTTTTTTATGTTATACTCAAAAGCTTGAATCAATATGCAAGACAGGTCAAAAGCCAATGCAAGATTGGGGAAACTAAAGTGAAAATTCTTACCTTTGAAGAACACTTCAAGAACAGTTGGCCAACCACACTCTTCTGAGCAAAATCAGTCCAAAATCTCAAAAAAACAACCCTCAATGCCTCTCAATCTCGGAGCAAGGTGTAATGGTGTGTGTATTAGTGCAAAAGTAAGGTCAAAATGCACTTTTAGGCCAAGAAAACACACACAAGGGAGGAGAGAGAGGATAATATAGAGAGAGAGAGTGTGTATTAAGATGTATATGTATATAAGCTCTGTTTTTGTGTTCAAAAAACTCTAACCTCAACAATGGAAGAAGAGAGGTGCTTAAATAGGCAAAGGGCAATGATTTAAGTTCTCAAGGAAGCTAAATGAAAGGGGCAAAAGGGGCCAAGGAGGTCAAGGCTTCTTGAGAAGCTAAGACAAGCTGGCCAAGCTTCTTGAGGAAGCTTAAGGCTTCCTCAAGAAGCTTTGACCAAAAAAGGGGCAAAAGGGCAAAACAGCCACTTCATCCACGGGAGGAGTGTTTGGTGTATTCCAGCTGGCACAGCTGGCATTGCACCAAGTCTGAAGGGTGCAAAAGGGTCACACGGCCATCAAAAAAAGTCACCGACCAGAGAAAAGTGCCGGTCAGCAAAATATAATGCCGACCGGCCATTGGTTTCAAGAAACCATTGCCGGTGACACCAATAAACGGCCGGTGGTGTGAGGGGACAATGCGTGGGGTGTGGAATGGCCAACAAGCCATTCCCTGCTCTCAAGGCAAAAACACAATTGTTTGGTGCACAAATCAGACCCGAAAAGTCGAGTCGAGAGATCCTGTGGCGAGGCGCGCAGCCGAGACCTCCGGGAACTCGGGACGAACACAAGCACGGATGATCACCGAGTTGTTCCAACGGTGACGTCCAAGTCTTGAGGACGGTCAAAAATGGGGTGTCTACACATATAAGTCAAGAAGTCCGGACTAAAGGACTTGGAAGTTCTTAGCTCTTTTACTCCTGCTTGCCTCTTCTACTTCCTCATCTTGGTCACTATCATTAGGATCATCTTCAAGTTCGTTTTCAGAACTTGGTCCTCCCTCGGGTTCTGTAAGGAAACACGTCCTTCAAAGAAAGACGTATTCCTAGACTCCATAATGATATTCTATGTATATCTTGGAAATATCAGACTTGTGCACAGGAAAACCTATATGCACTATTATTTCTGTGCATTAGCCAATGAATATACAATCCACGATTTTCAAAACCTATCCTAACCTACTCTGGGTATAGGTACTGCACTTTTGCAAGACACCTTCATATTCGTAGGAAATTATAAAAAGGCTTACTTCATTTCTATAATTCATATAGTCTTGTCTACTTTCTTCCGAGGTATTCTATTTAGAATGTAATTACGCGAGAGGAATTGCTTCCCCCCACAAGTTCTATGTGCAACATTGCATTCATCGTTTCCTTCAATGTCCTAATTTTTTCGCTCAACAATACCATTGACTGAGGGAAATAAAGCGTTGTAGTTTGGTGGATATCTCCAAATTGAGCACAAATCTCAATAAACAGCAATTCATATTCTCCACCACGATCACTTCTAAAGTCTTGATCTTTCGACTTAGTTGATTTCTCAATTTCATTTTTAAAAATAATAAACTTATCAATTTCCCTATCTTGCTTTTTAGCAAATACACATAGCAGTATTTAGTGCAATCATCAACAAAAGTGATGAAGTATTTATGCCACCACATAATTGTACGACTTTCAAGTCACATACATCACTATACACTAAATCTAAAGGCCTCGGTACTTCTTTCAACAGAATAAAATAAAGTCCTTGTCAATTTAACTTCTACACAAGTTTCACACTTATGATTTGGATTAATCTTGAAAGATAGTTATGTGATCAACTTGATTAATC
>NW_021024621.1:195839-294975 GCF_004153795.1 Camellia sinensis
GCCTCTTCTACTTCCTCATCTTGGTCACTATCATTAGGATCATCTTCAAGTTCGTTTTCAGAACTTTGGTCCTCCCCTCGGGTTCTGTAAGGAAACACGTCCTCAAAGAAAGACGTATTCCTAGACTCCATAATGATATTCTATGTATATCTGAAATATCAGACTTGTGCACAGGAAACCTATATGCACTATTATTCTGTGCATAGCCAATGAATATACAATCCACGATTTTCAAACCTATCCTAACCTACTTGGGTATAGGTACTGCCACTTTTGCAAGACACCTTCATATTCGTAGGAAATTATAAAAAGGCTTACTTCATTTCTATAATTCATATAGTCTTGTCTACTTTCTTCCGAGGTATTCTATTTAGAATGTAATTCACGGAGAGAATTGCTTCCCCCCACAAGTTCTATGGCAACATTGCATTCATCGTTTCCTTCAATGTCCTATTTTTTCGCTCAACAATACCATTTGACTGAGGGAAATAAAGCGTTGTAGTTTGGTGGATATCTCCAAATTGAGCACAAATCTCAATAAACAGCAATTCATATTCTCCACCACGATCACTTCTTAAAGTCTTGATCTTTCGACTTAGTTGATTCTCAATTTCATTTTTAAAAATAATAAACTTATCAATTCCCTCATCTTTGCTTTTTAGCAAATACACATAGCAGTATTTAGTGCAATCATCAACAAAAGTGATGAAGTATTTATTGCCACCACATAATTGTACGACTTTCAAGTCACATACATCACTATACACTAAATCTAAAGGCTCGGTACTTCTTTCAACAGAATAAAATGAAGTCCTTGTCAATTTAACTTCTACACAAGTTTCACACTTATGATTTGGATTAATCTTGAAAGATAGTATGTGATCTAACTTGATTAATCTACGCAAAGAGTCAAAATTCACATGACCAAGTCTACCATGCCATAATTCAAGGGACTCAAGCATATAAGTAGAAGAATAAGGTTTCTCATTAATCTTAGGGATAATAGTCATTACATTGAGTTTAAAAATACTGCCCAACATATATTCATTCCTTACATAGACCCCACTCGTGGTCAACATGACCATATCAGACTCAAACACCATACAGAAGCCATGCTTGCTTAAGAGCGACTCCGAGACAAGTTCTTACGAATGTCTGGCACAAATAGGACATCGTTCAGAGTCAATTCTTTTCTTGAAGTTGTGAATATCAACTTCTCAGCATAGATGTAACGAGTGGCCCTAGTGTCCACCCACCATTCCTTCGGGTTGGACCCCACCATGTTCACCTTAGAGCCGATAGTAGACAAATGCATACCGTCCACATCTTAAGACAAATCCTCTATCTCAGCCATATGAACCCGATTTTTATTCTGTGGAGGCTACTTCTTGTAAGGCTTCTTCTTGCAGCAATCATCCACTCGATGCTCATTGCTTTCACAGTTGAAGCATTTTCCATTAAACCTAAAAGTAGATTCCTACGGCTTGTAAACTGGCCTTTTGGAGACATTGCCTCTAGCCCCCAACTTCGAGTATTTGCCTGTCGATGGCTTCTTCTTCACCCTTGAGGACTAGCCATGTTCAACCATGTTCACTTTCACAGTGGTGGTACTTCTCATTTTCTTCTTATTGTCTTCCTCAATTCGGAGCCTGACAACAAGCTCTCCGACTGTCATCTCCTTTTGTTTATACTTCAAGTAGTTCTTGAAGTCTTTTCAGTCATTAGGCAACTTCTCAATCAAAATAGCTGCCTAGAATGGTTCACGCAAGAACATTTCCTCTACACGAATCTCTTGCAGAATGACTTGGAAATCTTGGACTTGGCTAATGACAGTTTTTGAGTCCATCATTTTGAAGTCTAGAAACCTGCCAATGACAAATTTATTTGCCCCAGCATCCTCGGTCTTGTACTTTTTGTCCAAAACATCCCACAGCTCCTTCATCGACTTCTTGGCATAAAACACATTGAATAGTATATCTGCCAAGCCATTTATAACATAGTTCCAACAAAAGAAGTTTGACTGCTTCCAAGCATCTAGAGCCACGAGCTTCTGCTTGTCTTGCTCATTCTCTTCCACGACTAGTGGATCCTTACTCAAAAACCTCGCAAGGCTAAGAGTAATCAAGTAGAATAACATCTTCTGCTGCTACCTCTTGAAATTCACTCCAGTGAACTTCTCCAGGCGCTTATCCTCTCGAAATAGCAACAATAGCGACATGGTTGATCACAGAGGACACAACAACAGGGTTGACCACATGGGTCACAGTAGGGGTTGGCAAGCTAGTTGTCCAAGGGTTCTAATCCCCACCAACATTAGCAGCAGCATCAGTGACAGTTGTCATTTTTAAAAAAATATAATAGAATTTCACTATTGTATATTTTCCAAAATTAAACTTAACACTAGAAAATACTAAAGTTGGAAATTTAATTCAAAACTAATCTCACCACTTATCCTAAAATTGAACATGGTCATGAAAGTTTCCAGGAAGACTAGAAGGGTCACACCGGTCCTACTTAAGACCCAATTAACCTCAGACAAAACTTTTAAAAGCATACTGACTGCTAGTCTATGAGAAACAAATTTAGAATTAAATTTTCTAGGGGATAAACTAAGTTAAAACAAACTAAGTTCCAAAACTTATAAGCAATTAAAAAGTTGCCAACCAAATTACAAGAAACTAAAAATTACTACAACAATCACAAGCAAATAAAATGCTACAAAAAAATTACATGCAAACAAACCTATTTCAACATATTGGTAAATTAACCATAGTTAAAACTCAAATAAAAATTGCTTCAATTAAAAGAAATAGAAACCAATCCAAATAAGATTCTATTGGTCCAACAATTCCATTCCACATTTAGGTATTTCTATTCAACAAAAAATTAGTAGTCCAAATTTTTGGTTTTACAGTCCAAATACTATTCATTTGGATTTGTGCTTTTTTTTTTTTTTTTTCTATTCCCTTTTGCATAGGTATTCTTGTAAAGAAAGTTAGTAAAAAAATATAACAAAATACAAAGCAAATAATTGAAATAAATTGTAAGAACAATTAATTCAAACCTTCTAGCACTATATTGAATAGCAAAATGCCATACAAGTTACAAAAACCTTATAACTCCAAAAATTCAATTAAAGTTAATAGGCAAGAGTTACATATGAAATTATTACACAATAAACATATAAATAATTCTAACAATTAATATCCAAATAATTCTAGAGTAATTAACATGTAAATAATTCTATAGTAACATGTAAATAATTCTATTAAACTAAAAATTTAGAAAGCAATTAGCATGTAAATTACACGAAAAATCTAGAAATAAAATCATTCAAATAATTTTAGAATTCTAGAAAACAATTAGCATGCAAATTGAAACTAAAAATCTAAGAAATAATAAACATGCCAATTAAATTAGAATCCAGAAAATAATAAACTTGTTGATTATACTAAAAAATTAACAGTCATGAGAATGTTAATTATGGTAGGAACCTAGAAATCATACTCATAAAATAAATTATACTAAAACACAATACTAGAACCAAACACCATAAAAAATACATTTATTTACTAAACTTGGAACTAAAATAAAGAGTCAGGCAATTTATGTAAACAAATTAGAATTGCTATTATGTAGAGCAATGTCATTTTTCCAACACAAAAGTAGCATACAATCCTAGCCTATGAGCCGAATATATATATATATATATATTTGCTTACATATATTAGAAACAAACATTTTCTTTTTAATATTCTAATCAAGCATTTTATAGACCATACGGTGGGCCTCGGAAACAGTTGCAGGCATGTATATATTATTTTATCATAAATAAAGCATTAGGACAAAAATCATGAATTCATGCGAATGCAACCGTGGTCTTTCCTATGTCGGTTCCAGTAACAATAAATCATATTCCGTTTTTTTTTTCCCCCAATTAACAGATGTAACAAGAGTGTACAATTCTAGTGCAATACATTAATCTATTACATATTGTATATGAATCTATTCGTTCAATTTCATGAAACAACTCTGCTGGGATCCCCAGTGGGGTGACCCCCAGTGACTGTTAGAGAAAATATGTGATTCTCCCCAAGTAAATCAATCAATGGGAATAAAAACTAATGCGGAAAAATTAAATCAGAAGCAACACAAGAATTTTTACGTGATTCCCTCAATGTGAGGTACGTCTACGGGATCGAAATCCAATTCTACTATCAACCAAATAAGTTCCAAACGATTACAAACGAGAGACTAATGGTCTCACAAAACCACCTTAGGTGAATTCCAAATAATCACAAATAAACAAGAGGAAAGACCTCACCAAATAGATGAACAAAAATTTTCAGAACCAGAGTTTTAGAAGATCCAAAAAAACGAATCAAATCAAAACCGAAAATTGAACCAAACTGCTTCACAAATCAAAGCACCAATTCTTGATTGACCAAGTCAAATCAAGAATACCAAAACAACACCAAGTTGATTAATGGGCACCAAATTGCTACTGCCATTTTTTTCTTCACACACGGGGATGAGCAAAAACAAAACCCTCAAATATTATGAATCTAGGGTTTATTATCAAGCCTTAGTTGTTTTCGAATTGGATTGGGTCTCCACAAATTAAATATAATATATAAAAATATATTATAACTAATACTAAACAAAATTAAACTCTTTTTCCAAAACCAATTGGGTCCCACACTCCAATAAGGAGGTATACCCAACAATTCTCCCCCTACCGACTTAGGTGGAGATATCAACCATACCCGCCAAAGTTCGACACTTCAAATGTTTGTCCCTCGACAAAGTCTTAGTCAACATATCCGAAATATTATCATCCGTGTGAACTTTTTCGAGTTGCAACAGTTTCGAATCTAACATATCATGAATCCAGTGGTATCTCACATCAATGTGTTTCGATCTCAAATGAAAAATAGAATTTTTACTCAAGTGAATAGCACTTTGACTATCACAATAAAGCACATACTTTTCTTGCTTCAAACCCAATTCTTGCAAAAATTTCTTTAACCATAACTCTTCTTTGCAAGCTTCCGTAATGGCAATAAATTCAGCTTCGGTAGTTGAGAGAGCAACACATTTTTGTAATTTAGATTGTCATGCCACAGCTCCCCCTATAAAAGTCATCAAATATCCCGAACTAGATTTCCTAGAATCAATATTACTAGCCATGTCAGAATCTGTGAACCCATCAAGTATCGGCTTACCATCCCCAAAACACAAACATACCTTCGAAGTCCCTCGAAGATACCTTAGAATCCATTTTACCGCTGCCCAATGTTCTTTACCCGGTTTAGAGAGAAATCGACTCACCACACCAACGGCATGAGCAATATCCGGCCTTGTACAAACCATGGCGTACATCAAAGAACCAACTGCTGAAGCATAAGGAACTTTCAACATCTCTTCTTTGTCTTTCTCACTTGTAGGACATTAATTCGAACTAAGCTTGAAGTGACCCGCAAGTGGACAACCAACCGCCTTTACTTTATTCATGTTGAACCTCTCAAGAACTTTCTCAATGTAGCTTTCTTGAGACAACCAAATCAGCCCCTTTTTGCGATCACGAACAATTTTTATGCCAAGTATTTGCTTTGCCGGCCCCAAATCTATCATAGCAAAAGACTTGCTCAACTCCAATTTCAACCTGTTTATCATGGTAGAATCTTGACCCATAATTAACATGCCGTCAACATAAAGTAAAAGAATAATAAATTTATCATCCGAGAAATTTTTCACAAACACACAATGGTCCGAAGTGGTTTTAGAAAAACCATTATTCATCATGAAAGAGTCAAATTTTTTGTACCATTGCCGCGGGGCTTGCTTGAGACCATACAAACTTTTCTTCAATTTGCAAACAAATTTCTCTTTCACTTTTGGTTTTTTTGATCTCTAAAGGTCTTTGTTAGGCTGATGTATATCCTATTTGATAATGTGATCTAAGTTGGTTATCTGGAGGGTTTTGAGGTGGGCACGCTAACATGGTTGTCGAATACTGTAGTTCGAATAGAAGACATCTTTACAACTGGCGAGAAAATCTCATCAAAGTCAATACCTTTCTTTTGTCCAAAGCCTTTCACAACAAGACATGCTTTGTACCTCAGATTCTTGCCATCATTCTTCAATTTGAAAACCCACTTATTTTTCAGAATTTTCCTCCCCTTAGGTAACTTCACTAAATCATAAGTCTGATTTTCAAGTAAAGAATTCATCTCCTCTTCCATAGCCTTTTTCCAATCACCTTTCTTTGCATGCTCAATTGTTTCTTGATAGCTCTCAGGCTCCCCTTGATCAGAAATCAACACAAACTCATTGGGAGGATACTTTCTTGAAGGTTGTCGGTCCCTTGTAGATTTCCTCAACTCAAGTTGTGGTGGCGGTTCTTGAGTTGAATGCCCTTCCTCAATTTCGGGGTCAACTTCATTTTGAATAGCATCATCATCTACATCTTCAAGAGGTGGCTGCACATCTCCCCAATTTTCATCATCAACTGAAGATGAAGGAGATGGATCCATGTCAATAAGATCACTAGTTTTTGGCTCCGGTTGATCACCTTTGCCAAAGTCTTCAATTGTTTGGTCTTCAAGAAACACAACATCACGGCTTCGAATGACTTTCTTGTCGACCGGATCCCATAATCTATACCCAAATTCATCACGCCCGTAGCCAAGAAAAATACATTGTCTTGACTTACTATCAAGCTTGGACCTCTCATCTTTTGAAATGTAAACAAAAGCTCGGCAACCAAACACTCTCAAGTGCTCATAAGATACATCTTTACCGATCCAAACTCTTTCTGAAACATCACCATTCAAAGGATAGGAATGAGACAAATTGATCACGTCAACCGCTGTCTTCAATGCATCACCCCAAAAGGATCTTGGCAATTTAGCTTGTGAAAGCAAACAGCTTGTTCTTTCCACAATGGTGCGGTTCATCCTCTCGACAACTCCATTTTGTTGAGGAGTCTTCTTAACTGTCTTTTGATGCTGAATACCTTGGCTGCGACAATACTCATCAAATGGCCCAATGTATTCACCACCATTGTCTGATCGGATGAAAAATATATTCTACCATGTTTCTCTTTCAACCATGGCCTGAAAAAACTTAAATACATCTAGAACTTGATCTTTAGGTTTTAGTATAAAAGCCCAAACTTTTCTTAAATAATCATCAATGAAAGTAACAAAATAAAGTGCACCACTATGTGTTCTAACTTTTAAAGGACCACAAACATCAGAATGAATCAACTCCAAAACATTTTCTTTTCTAGAAACAACATTTTTATGAAAAGAAACTCTAATGTTCTTTACCCGCCAAACAATGAACACAAGTTTTGAGATGTGTACCTTTCAAACTGGGTAGAAGCTCTTTCTTGAACAAAACTTGTAGCCCCTTTTCACTCATACTGGCCAAGCCGCTTGTGCATAATTCGGTAGAAGTATCTTCTTCAAGTGCATTGACAACACCTTTACAAATTTTTCCTTGCATCGCATAAAGTGTATGAGTCTTCTTGTACTTTGCCACCACCAAAAGACGCCTTTGTGAGCTTCCATATTCCATCCACCAATTTTGTTGTTGAAGCTTTCATCATCTAGCTTTCCAGTAGAGATCAAATTGAGGCGAATATCGGGAACATGCCTCACATCTTTAAGCAACAACTTGCAGCCTAAATTTGTTTCCAAGCAAACATCACCATACCAATAACCTTGGACAAACCTTCATTACCCATTCGAACAGAACCATAATCTCCTTCGGTGTAAGTAGTGAAGAAATCAACTCGAGAAGTCACATGAAAAGAAAACACCAGAATCAATCACCCAATTACTCTCTTGGCCCCAAAAATTGATACAATCATCTTCACAAACGACCATGAGAATCATCGGTAATAACTGCCGTGTGTGTCTTCTGCTTCTTATCCACACTTTTTTCACGCCTTTTTCTCCTTATTCTTGAGCTTTCGGCATTCTCATTTCATGTGCCCTTTCTCATGGCAATAATAGCACTCAATGTCTTTCTTTGAAAAAGAACCATCTTTTGATTTGTCACGAATTTGATCATGACCATGAGGAGTCTTTACCGCTTCCCCCTTGTTTTGCTTCGGCCTCCTCACAACAAATGCTTCTGAATGAGAGGAACCGCTAATTTTCTTCTAGTTTCTTTATTCAACAAGCTACTAGTGACTTGGCCATTGTGACAACTCCATCGAAGTGCCGAATTACTCACTGTCACAACCAAAGTCTCTCAACTTTCGGGCAAAGAACTAAGTAGCATCAAAGCCTGCAACTCATCATCAAAAATAATTTTCATAGAAGCAAGTTGGTTAACAATACTCTTTATTTCATTCAAATGTTCTGAATAGGACTGCCATCTTTATATTTTAAATTAACCAACTTACGAAACAAAAAAGCTTTATTTGTGGCTGATTTTCTATCATAAAGACTCTCTAATTTTTTCCATAAATCATGTGTCGAAGTTTCAGTAGCAACATGATAAAACACACTGTCATCAATCATTGACGGATAACACCAACGGTTTTTCGATTAAGCCTTTTCCATCCATCATCTTTCATACCCTCGGTTTGCCACTATCACCCTCAATGGGTCCATACAAATCTTTACAAAATAATAGGTCTCCATTTTAGTTTTCCAAGTTACCCAATTACTTCCATTGAAGCTAGACATGCACCCACGTTCCCCTCCATTGATTTACACAAAATAAATAAACTCAAATAAACCTAAGCTCTGATACCAGTTGTTAGAGAAAATATGCGATTTTCCATAAGTAAATCAATCAATGGGAATAAAAACTAATGCGGAAAAATTAAATCAGAAGTAACACAAGAATTTTTTACGTGGTTCCGCTCAATGTGAGGTACGTCCACTGGGATCGAATCTGATTCCACTATCAACCAAATAAGTTCGCAACGATTACAAACGAGACACTAATCGGTCTCAACAAAATACCTTTAGGTGAATTCCAAATAATCACAAATAAACAAGTGAAAGACCTCACCAAATAGATGAACAAAAATCTTCAGAACCAGAGTTTGTAGAAGATAATAAACGAACCAAATCAAAACCGAAATTGAACGCAAACTGCTTCACAAATCAAAGCACCAATTCTTGATTTGACCAAGTCAAATCAAAGAATACCAAAACAACACCAAGTTGATTAATGGGCACCAAATTGCATACTGCCATTTTTTTCTTCACACACGGGGATGAGCAAAAACAAAACCCTCAAAATATTATGAATTTAGGGTTTATTATCAAGCCTTAGTTGTTTCAAATTGGATTGGGTCTCCACAAATTAAATATAATATATAAAAATATATTATAATTAATAACTAAACCAAATTAAACTCTTTTTCCAAAATCAATTGGGTCCCACACTCCAATAAGGAGGTATACCAACAGTGACCCCCCAGTGCCACGTGTCGGCCTGGGGTTGGCTGAAAAAAAAAAAAAAAAAAAAAAAAAAACTGTTTTTAGGCCAATCACAGGAGACCCCCAGCACCCCCACTGGGGGTCTCAAGCTTTATAATATGTTTTAAGATTATTATATAAATTGTGTAATTAAATAAAATAAACAAACAGATTCATACTTAATTAAATTGATTTATAGAGTAAGAAATCATGGGATTACATCATACAACTTAATAAACAGAAATACATATAATAAAACTTAAGGAAAAGAAATCAAACCGAAACCTGTGTGATACCACAGTCTTTTTAAAATAGATTTGCTACCTCACTGTAAATGCTGGTGGTATATCGGCAGTTATCTCTCAGAATACGACGGTATAAACAGGCTAACGCAAAAGTACATTCTGTTTAGTTCCGACGAACGGACAATGGCATCACTTTTTCATTCAGGAAGAAGAATATAAAAGCAGACTAACTGTATAATATAAAAGCCAAAAATTTTGTGTAGAAACCAAGGAAGATGGCCTCTTTTTATATACAATGGAGGAGAGAGGAGAAGCGTCCCAGCCATGAAGACTGGCAACAAATGCAGCCTATTACTCCTACAAAACTAATGGGGAATAAGTATGTGGATGAGCCTTCCAGCCATGAATGAGGGGAATAAGTGTGTGGAGGAGCCTTCCAACCATGAAGGTTGGCAACAAATGCAGCCTATTACTCCTACAAAACTGATGGGGAATAAGTGTGTGAGTTACACACTTTATATACACATGTGTATACAGCCACAAAACAAACTTGGCCCAAAAAGACCCAAACCTAACCCATTCCAGCCCCAAGATCCACGGATCCGACCCAGGCAGGCGGGCGGCACACGCGCATGTGGCAATTTTTGCATAACCAACTTAGATTATAGTTCTAGCCCAAGCCCAACCTTGAAGTATCCATAACTCCCTTCCTTCGAAAAATTTGGATGCCCTAAAGGGTTCATGCCTTTATCGAAATCTTAAGGTTTAAATACTCATCAATACTTTCCTCTACAATCAATGTGAGATTGGTAGTTATACACAATTCCAATACCTCATTTATGAGGCCAATTTTATGAGACAATTTCTCATTCAGTTCTTAATGATTTTTAGTCATTCTTTTTGTGGTGTAAAGATCTTGTTACAAAAAACTAAACCCATGTGATCCCACATCAACCGGTGGTTGGGACCTACTTTAATTTCACATTAAAATCACCATAAAACCATTTTTTTTCCAATAGAAGACACTGTAAAAAACAAGGGCTTAGTTTTTTTTCCAATCAGGATAATGGATTGGAGAGCATTGTTCGGATCCATAAGACTCACTATGGTTGTTTTTTCAATAATCTAAATAGTTTATTTTGTCGGATCCTTAATGTATATCATCCACGCACAATAGTTTATCTATCTAATGTTTGGAGTAACGTATTATAAATTATTTCTATCTAAATAATTTATTTTCTACTATTTGATACGGTTTTTGTTTATAATTTATTAGATAAAAATAACTTTATATAAAAAACTTATTTTAATGTTTTTGAATTCAAATTATCAACTTCTAACTTATTTTAAGATTTTCAATCTCAATCAAAAAAATCCAGTAAGTTCTAACTTTTCACACATCCAATAAGTTTTAACTTTTCACATAGAGAGAGAGAGAGAGAGAGACAGCATGAAAATGAAATGAGTCTACTAATTCACATGGAGAGAGCATGAAAATGAAATGAGTCTTAATTCACATGGATATGGGTGTCAAAGATTCTCAGAAAATGAATATGATGAATGTTTAAATGCCTTGTGATCGATCTGTACACCTAAATTATTGCTATTGGAGAGAGACTTCTCAGTCAGGCTTGCATGTACTGTCTTTTTTCTATGTTCTCATCCCCATGAGAGCTGCATGTGCCTGGCCTGTGGGTACTCAACATGCATTGGCCTTTTGCATTTAAATGTCTTATTACAAAAAAAAGGAAAAAATTTCGTGTCAGTGCTTGAATTTTTTTTTGTCAAAATAATGGTAAAGTATGTAAATTTTAATTATTAAAATCATATATTTTTTCATGTGTAAGTAATTATTTTTGAAAATTACAGTTGATTTGATTTGTAATTTTCTAAAAAAAAAAATGTCTTATTACATGAATTATGTATATAATACTCTTTTATTATAGAAGTACTTTTTGGATTTTGAGTCTCAAGAGGTAAATATGTGTGTATTATAATACACATTTTAAAAAAAGAGTGTATCATATGTTTAATTAAGATCTTTTGTAATTTCAAGTTATAATTAATTATGATATTAGTTATGATTTATTGTTATTGTTATTTTAATTATATCCAAACAATCTTTAGTTATACTTCAACTAATATTTAATTATGATCCATTACGATTATTTTAGTTACACTAGAAATAGTTTAGTTTTGATATTTTAATTTACATATGTCTAATGTACACTACAAGAAATGTCACTTTTGGCTACCAAAATATTGATCGCCAAAAGTCACATATTTAGTCGCCGAAACGATTTAGCGACCATAATATTTTGTCGCTAAGCTTGTCGCCTTTACTCTGTCGGCGATAGTATTGGCAACTAAAATTTTTTTGGTCGCCGAAAGTGACTATATTTGGCTACTAACTTGTGTTTAGTCAGCAAAAGGTATGTTTTCCGCCACTAATGTATTAGTCGCCGAATGCCTACATTTGGCTACTAACTTGTGTTTAGTCGGCAAAAGGTATGTTTCCCGCCACTAATGTATTAGTCGCCGAATGACTACATTTGGCTACTAACTTGTGTTTAGTCGGCAAAAGGTATCACTTTTAGCTACTAAATAATTAGTCGTCGAAAGTACACATTTGGCTACTAGCTTGTGTTTAGTCGACAAAAGGTATGTTTCCGCCACTAATGTATTAGTCACTAAAAGTGCTACCATAATTTGAGAATAACTATTATAGACCAAAATATTTGGTGGCCAAATAATTTGAGAATAACTATTACGTATTTGGCTACCAAAATATTTGGTAGCCAAATGCTTTAACGTGTTTTTTTTTTTTTTAAATAAAATTTTCTATAAACAACCTGTACAAATTAATCCATCACTAAATCTATTATTAATACAACATGTACCTTGTATAAACAATATAATCCATCAACGGTAAATATGTTATCAAGCATTCAACAACGTACACACATTTCAGTTCCAACCATCCAAAAAATTAATATTGAACGTCCACTTATATATATATTACAAATTTCATAAGAACCATGTCTAATCCCACGTCAAGAATTTAATTCCATACATAATACTGGAATAACCAAATTAATTGTACACCTATAACTTCTGTACCACAACAAAAATTATATTCTATACTGCCACAAAACTATTTTGTACCACGTGCTATGTTAATTTCTACCAAATTAGCTGATATTTACTCTACCAAAAAAATATTTTGTACAAACCACTGTATATACGGATAGAGATATAAAAACAATGTCCTCACGTACTTGTCAACAAAAACATATCCACATTTGTATGTCCAAAAACATCTGCAAAAAAAGGGAAAAAAACCATTAGTTCGGTGCGTGTAGAGGCACTTCTAGACGACATATATATATCGTAATAATTTCAAACATTAAAAGACAAGGAGAGTAATATCTATTAACTAATGCAAGACATCCAAACATGGACCCATCTTCTTGTTTTAGCTTTTTAATCTCTAAATCTATCTAAGTAAATTTTAGTACTTAAATGTGAAAGTAAATTGTGTAGGTATTACGAAATTACAAAAATTTTGGGTGTACTTACCATTTCATCCAAAAATTATTTGTTATAAAAATGTAAGAGAACCCATCATTAGAGTTTGTCTGGTATCCATAAAACTCACTATGCTTATGCTTTTGTGACCTCCATGAAGCTTCCAGTTAGTGGGTTTATAGATGTAGATATGCTTCTGTTTGTGAATGAGTAATGCCTTGGGTTCTTTATAGGCTTATGGGGACAAGAGCTATATAAGATTATGCTTACCTATTCTTCCATCTTACTATCTAATTTTGATACGTATCTTCAATACTTGGCTTCTTTAGTCCTAAGTTCCCTGTTCTGTTGCTGAGTAATTATCCTCCCATCAGCCAAATTTTGAGGCCATGTTATATATATGAACTGTCTATTGTTCAACTGTTGTTGCACATTTTGTAGTGGTGATAGTTAAACTTATCAAATACACAATTGTGCCTAAACCTTAGCTGAACTTTACAAATCCATTGTTCGAAGTTCCAAACGATTAGGTCAACAAGATATATCCTTCGTCACATTTAGTTCTTGCAAAATGGTGCCCCCCGAACCCCTTTTTTCGACTAAGTTTATGACATTTTCAACTCTAACTCCCAACTCTAAGGATATATCCTTCGTCACATATAATTTTCAAAACGCCAAGAAATGCAATGTAATTGGACCACAACAACAACAAAAATAACAAAAAAAAAAAAAACATACCAGGAGTTCTCAAAGATGAACACTCCCTGAGCAACTAGAAGGAAGCACACAAGACTATTCATCAATAAGTTCACTTGTCAGATTTTCCAATTCAAACGAGTCACTCACACAACAAAATTTTGATTCATTGCATTAAGATCAATTTTAAGCACCTTCAGCAAAAAATTAAGTATTTTGACATCCCAACATCATCAAACATGTCAGCAGTTTGGAACAACTCTAGTCAAAAAAGCATTGGAAAATGCTATATTTAGTCATTTATTTGGTAAAAAATTTAGTATTCCTAACATTATCTAAAAGCATCGCCACACAAAAGCTCCTCAAAATAATAAGGCGGCAACAACAACATGCGTGCACACACACAAGTGATACCTGAGAGTTCTCAGAGATCCACACACCCACACACCTTAATCAATTAGAACGAAGCGTACAAGACTCTTCATCAATAAGTTCAATTATGTCAGCATTTCTGATTCAAATGAGTCGCACAGAACAATTTTAATTCATTGCATTAAGAACAATTTTAGAAAAAAAGTACATTGAAAACTTTCCAAGAAATAGTAGTGGGAGGGGAAAAAAAAGTAAAATAAAACAATTTTCACATTTTCAAAAGTAGTGGATCCATCAAAAGGGAGAATGAAAAAAAATCCGAGAATGTATGAAAAAAGAAAAGAAAAGAAAAGAGAACCAATAACAGCAGCATTCTTGATCATCTGACATTTTCATTTTACCAGATATCAAAATGGAAACCAAGAGTAAAATGAGTTTTTGAAACTTCTGAATATTTCAATTTCCCAGATTCCCAGCTGGAAAGAGGGAAATAAAATTGAGTTTTTAAAACAAAAATAAACCATAAGATTTTTCCCTAATTTAAATTATCAAGCAAAATAAACAACCCAGCAAAACCAAATAATTTTCATATAAGTTCTCATCCAAGAGCTCAGGTCAATATATAGATCTTTGAATGAGAATATAATGCAAGTATAAGCTCTTTCACATTGCATAAGAAGCAATATTTCTCTTATGCAATAAATGGTTAAGTTAAACACAAAAGTTTCCTGGTTAAAAGGCATATGGGCCCAGTTATATTATAATGCCTAGAAAATCAAAGACTAAACATGGCATATGCAATCAAAGTCATGATCAAACAAACAGGTCAGAATATATATATCCTCATTCTCGATCGAGAAGTCACCATATTTTGAGATATCAAGCTGAAAACCACCCTCACAAATCCATAGGTAATAGATTTCTTTATCAAGTACAATTTCAATATCAGCTAATAACTAAGCTGTATGCAACCATTCACATGAAACCATTACGCCCTCAATTAAGTTAAAAACCAATATATATATATATATATATACATGTTCTACAGACACACCACAACAACAGATATTAATACATCAGAGAAGATTAATAAAGCACACTGCTAAGTAAGTTCAATCTAATTAAGTAAACACCTAGTTTGTTATTAATAATAACATCAATAACTCCCAAGGTTAGTAGCTGACTCTAAAGCAGTACTTTGAAAGCCACCTGCAGCATTGATTCAAGGCATGTCCCAACCACCAAGGAAAACCACAGTGCATGGGTGAAGGGAACTACATAGGGCTTGGTTTCTTTTTCTGTGTTTTTTTATTTTTATTTACTTTTAGTTTTTAACCTATGGAGAAAGGAAGGGAGAATCAAATTCCACACCGAGCTCATCATTGAGACTAGAACTTCACAAATCACAACTTTTACACGACTAAAGAACTGTGCCTTCTACCAGGTGTAGAATGAAAACAAAGAAATACCCTCTAGTACAAGATTTGGTAACTATGGTTCAGGGCAGTGGTTAAAAGGCCATCTTAAGGCTAATTGTAATAAGTTTATGTTGTTACGTTGGTTGGTGAAAATACATGAAGCTGTAGGGTTTGCTTTGGTGTATAAACTAGGTAAAGCTTTACAGCTTAGTAGCACAAGGCCATGAGTTTGGGGTTGTTCTTCATCAACATAGCAGTCGTAGGACAAATGGAGAGATTGACTAGTCTTGTTCAATTTTTATTGTGGGAAATTAAGGACATTAAGAAGCTTAAAGAAGTGCAAAAAATAAAGAGCCAAGAGTTAAGGGCAGTTCATGAACACAGTAGTCATTGGACAACCGAAGAGAACAATTAGGCTTCTTCAATCGGGTTTGTTGGCTTAAAGAAATTCAAAAAATTAAGAAGTAGAACATATATCAATATATAAAACTCACCCAGCAGCAAATTAACAAAAAAAGAGAGAATAAAATAATACTCTATTAACACCTCAGCTGATATGTATCCCTATAATGTCACCCACATTTCTTCCTTTGAATACTCCAAAAAAGGCCAAAAGTAAAGTTGCATACAAGTATTAGTTATTATGTTCCCATTATTGATGTTGGAAAATACTTATAGTTGAACTTTAGGCAAATACATACAGAATAGGCATAGACATACAGAGTCTATATAAACTAAAATTATAGAATATTTTTACTACCAATGAATAACATCACATAAAAAGAAAAAAAAAATTACAATGTGTACACAGACCACAACTAAGCCCATACCTTTGTTTTTACATGATGGAAAGTTGTTTCAATATGTATTAATAAAGACTAGTGAATCTCAGGTGCTTAATTTATGATTTAATCCAATTAATAAATAAACCAAGCATGGCAAATATAAATAGATAAATGAACCAATTAACACACACAAAAAAATAAATAAATAAGGTTTTAAGTTGTTGGATAAGATGGCATTACAGCATGATTATAGGGTTGGCAATTAAGAAACAAGTTTATGACATTTTCATCTCTAAGTCACAACGTAGGTGTCCTATTTTTGTACCGTATGTCCCTACATGTCACATTTATCACCGCGAAACTTCCCGTTACGTGATGCGAAGCTTCCATGTCACAAGTTTAATTTGTTTTGGTAGCCAAAACTGGTCACCAAAAATGTGTTTTCTTGTAGTGGTAGAAGGACCCAATCCGTGATGCAAGTTATTCAGTTTGGCTGTAATGGACAATACTTCTAGGTGAAAATTATGTTGTTTTGTTACTATTTGGTGCAGCTTAGCTACTCAGAGATGGATCTACTAAGGATCCAGGGGTCACATGTCCCCGTTTTGGGTTTTTTTTTTTTTTTTGGTGCATATGTATATGTAATATAAGGGAAAATTACATATACCCCTCAAGGTTTAGCAAAATTACAGATACCCCATTGAGCTTTGAGAAATTACAGATACTCCCCTGAAGGTACTATTCGCATAACAAATTAGGGAGCAAATTGTTATGAAAATATAAACCTCAGGGGACAATTTGTTATGAAAACATAAATCTCAAGGGGGTATCTGTAATTTTTGAAACCTTAGGGGGTAACTGTAATTTAGCTAAACCTCAAGAGAGGTATATATAATTTTCCCTATATATATAAAGAAAATATTTCAAATAAAAACACTATCCACAAATAATATTTAATTTTATTTTTAATATTATGAGAATAATTATGATTTTTTTTTAATTGAAAATGAATAGACTACACCACGTTATTGTCGACATGCAAATATAATTTATCTTACTATGCAATGCGAAACTTATTGGATTGTTAATTATATTTGACAAGTGAGATTCATCCTTCATATGTTACTTTATTATTGGTTAGTGATATCATATGTCAATATGACGTGATATCACCGTTATATTGAATTTTTATTAAATTTTTATACGATAATTTTATTTTATCATTACTATATAATCTATTTTAAGACTTTATATATTAGACTTTTTACATTATGTATGATAAGCTAATTACAAGTAACACCATCTTTTCAAACTTTCACAAAGTCAATCATAAAAATTTACATTAAAAACTTTGTAATAAATATTTAATTTTTTGTAATTAATATTAATTTAGAAAATTATTATTCTTTTATTCACTACAACAAAAAACACTATTGGCGACTAAAATGGAAATTTTCGTCGCTGAAAGTCGTAGAATTGGCGACTAAAATGGAATTAGTCGCCAAAATTGGTCACTTTTGCCGACTAAAAGAGTTTAGTCACCGAATGCAATGGTTTTAGCGACTAAAAGGCAGTTTAGTCGCCAAAGGGGGGGTTTTTAGCGACTAAAAAATTTTTAGTAGCCAAAGGTTAGGGTTTTTGGCGACTAAAACCATTTGGTAGCCAAAAATTAAGGTTTTGGCGACTAAAAACCACTTTGGTCGCTGATTGTACCTGTTTTGGCGACTAAAAACAGTTTGGTCGCTGAAGGTCAAGCTTTTTAGCTACTAAAAAAAAATTAGTAGCTAAAAACAGGTTTATGGCGACTAAAATTCACTTTAGTAGCCAAAGGGGGAGGTTTTTGGCGACTAAAAACAGGTTTAGTCGGGAAATTTTATTTTTTTTCAAAAATGCTTTTGGCGACTAAACACTGTGGTCGCCAAAAGATTGAGCATTGCCGACGAAAAAAATAGTCGCCAAATGTATAAATAATAAAAAAATTAATTCACTATTGGCGACTAATAGTTTAGTCGCCAAAGGTATAATTTCCAAAAATGGAATTGACTATTGGCGACTAAAATCTTAGTCGCTGAAGACCTGTGTATTGCCGACTAAAAGTTTTTTAGTCACCAAAGGTATTGTCGACCGTCTCTTCGCGACAAACCCGGCGACTAAAAGATTTTGTCAGGGAAAGTGGAAATTTGACATTTGGCGACTAAAAAGGGACTTTTGGCGACTAAATTTTTAGTCACCAAAGGTGTATTTTCTTGTAGTGATTATTGTTGATTACAAGAAAAAAAAAATGAAATTGTTACTAAAATGTGTTCCCTCTAACTTTAATTTTTTGGGAGTCTAAATCTTGTGGGAGCTCCACTATCTCAATCCTAATTTTTTAATTTTTTATTTTAAAAAAAAACTCAGCATTTATTAATTTCTCTCAATCCCCATGCCTTTTGGGAGATTTGGTCAAAACCCCCTCATAATTATTTAATCGTTTTATTTACTATTTTAATGGTTCTTCTTTACAATTATTTTTTTTATTATGAAAAAAATATGATTGTAATTAGATAGCATAAAAATATTTGTGATTTGTATGATTGAAATTATCTCATTTTTTGACGTATTTGGGCTAGCCAAAAAAAAAAATTTATAATTTGTATTTGGTTTAGTAATTTCTTCTTTTGTGTACTATTCTAATAGTTCTTTTGATTGAAGTTATCTCCTTTTGTGATTTGTAAAAAAAAATAAAATTATAATTTGATTTTTTAATATGATTGAAGTTAGATAAATATAAATACTCACAAAGAGAAAAATGTGATTGTAATTAGTTCAACAGTTTTTTTTTTTTAATGTGATTGTAGTTAATTCAATTATTCTTTTTTTAATGAGATTGTATTGTAATTAGTTTAATGGTCGTGCTATGCACGGGATAATTTTAGATATTTGTATTTGTTTTAGATTTTTTTTAATATATAAATTATGTTTTTTAAGACTTTTTATAAAAATAATTTAACAATCTTATCACTAACCATAGTGTATAGGAGAAGTTGAAAAGGGTACTGCAGTAATTATACACGGATTGTATCTATAATTATTTGTATGAGGTGATTTTAAATGCTGATCAGGAGTTTTTGACCAAATCAATAAATGCAGGCATGTGAAAAGACATGTGGATTGAAAAAAGTTAATAAATGCTGATCAGGGAATTTTGACCAAATTAATACATGCTGAGTTTTTTTTTTTAAATAAAAAATTTTAAAAATTCAGATTGGGATATTGAAGATCTCACCGGTCTTGGGATTTAAAAACTCCATTTTGCTTAATATATAGTACTAACATATCACCCGTGCTGTGCACAGATTATGTTTACAATTATCTATATATGTGAATTGCGATTTTTAAATATCTTTTTTTTTTAAATGCTTTCTTTTTTTACTTTTTTATATTATATTAAAGTTTAATATTTTGATAATAATCATATGTGTTAGATTTTTCAAGGAATTAAATGTCTTTTTTTATTATTATTATATTATATTAAATTTTAATATTTTGATAATAGTCATATGTGTTGGACTTTTCAAAAAATTTTTTCTATGCTTGTTATTATTATATTATATTAAAGTTTAATATTTTGATAATAATCATATGTGTTAGACTTTTCAAGGAATTAAATGTCTTTTTTTTATTATATTATATTAAAGTTTAATATTTTGATAATAATCATATGTGTTAGACTTTTCAAGGAATTAAATGTCTTTTTTTTATTATATTATATTAAAGTTTAATATTTTGATAATAATCATATGTGTTGGACTTTTCAAGAATTTTTTTTTATGCTTGTTCTTAATGCATTAAAGTGTTATTATGAGGGATAATAATAATATGTATTGAGACTTTTCAAGAAATTCATATGTGTTGGATTTCAAAGAATTTTTTTTATGTTTGTTTTTAATACATTAAAGTGTTATTATGAGGGTAGGACTTGGGAGAAGTTAATAAATGCTAAGGTTTTTTTTTTAAAATCAAAAAATTATAAAAATTAGATTGGGAGATTAGAACTCCCACAAGACTTGGGATTAAAAATTCCCTTTTACTTAATATATAGTATAGATAAGACAAAAATGACTTAAATAAGCTAACACAAAATTCCAAAAAAACACAAATAACTTATTTTATTAACTGCAACAAATAACACCAAACACAAGGTATGAAAGCCAAACTATACAAATCAACATATGTAATTTCCCACTTTAGCAATTATCAATTGCATGTGATTCTTTTATGCCAAAGCTTTAGAAAGCACAATCAAGAAAGGCTATACGTTAGCATTTATTAAAAAAATACAGATTAATTACCCTATAATCCCCAAATTGTATCTTCTGCTATACTTTATTCCTCAAGTTTTTTATTGTTTCACTTTGTTCCCTAAAATATGTGATATCTATTATATTTTATTCCTTAATGTTAGCGCCATTCAAAATTAGTAACGGAAAGAGGAGCATTTTTTAAAACTTTACATGAAATATCAACGCAATTAAAATGACCAAATATGCATATGCTCTCAAAGTATGAATTTTTTTTTAGTTCCTAAAATATACTTTCTGTTTCATTTTAGTACTCAAAGTATGATTTATTTTTTTTTTACATTTTTGTCCCTGGTTTTTTTTTAAATTTTATTATAAATTCTAAAAATACCATCCTCTCATTACTGATTTTGAAAAATATTGATGCTAAATATAACAGATCACATATTTTAGAAACTAAAGTGAGATAATTATAAGATTGAGAACTAAAAATATAACAAAATGCATACTGTTAGAACCATTTCTATACCCTAACAATTAATAACCAAAAAAAAAGAAAAAAAAATTCACTCTCTCTCTATATATGTTTGTATATATATATATAGTACGCCTAATTATTGGGTATAAAAGCCATATAGTGGGAATCAGCACCAGACATTTAGGGATGTAATTTTGGTCTGTGGCCCGTGGGTAGCTCGAAACCCGCCCGTGGCCCGAGGTGGGCCTGGCCCGTTAAGGCCCAAGCCCAGCCCGATGCCTTGGGTTAGCGCTAGGGCCTGGGCCATCGTTTTGAAGCCCAGCCCGACTTGTGGCCAGACCCGTTGGCCCGCTCAAGGCTCGCCCAAAAGCCCGGCCCGAGGCTCGGTCCACCCGGCCCACTCTATGCCCAATTTTTTTTTAATGGAAAATAATAAAAATTTTGGTGAAAAAATTTTTAAAAATTGTTTAGGGCCGCCCAAAGCCAAAACTTGGCCCAAGCCCATGGGCCCGGCCCATTGGCCCGGCCAAAGCCCAAATACCCCTGGGCCTGGGCTAGGGCCTGGGCCTAGTTTTATGGCCCGTGGACCGGACCGAATTTTTTGAAAGGAGTCCACAAGGCCCGACATGGGCCGGGCCAAAATTACACCCTTACAGATATTTGACAAGTATGACATTTTTATTATTAGATGGAAAAAACAGTTGCCTTTTTTGTGATGTCATCTATTATATAAAAAAGATAAAATAAATAATTTGTTATTATTTTATTTTTTAAAATCACTAGAATAGATGGGGTTGGTAGATGATTTGTGATTGGTACTATCAACAAAGTAGCCAGCTAGTTGAGTCCGGATCCTCGGCCGCACAAGCCTGCCCCCATCCCTGCGGCACCCCTAAAACGACATCGTTTTTGGGGAAAATTTCAATTAAAAAAAAATGCAAAACAGAAACCAGAGGACAGAGGAGGAGAAGAAGAAAGGAAGAATGGAGAAGAAGAGGGAAGAAGGAGCAGCCGTGGCGACCCCAGGTCCGGGTTTTTCTCTCTCTACAAACCATCGCTCTCTCTCTCGCTCTCTCTCTCTCTCTCTCTATATATATATATATATATATAACCGATCAGCAATGGCGAACTCTCTCTCTCTCTCTATATATATATTTAACTGATCTGCAATGGCGAACATGAGTTCATTCAAGGCTTTGGCTATCTTCTTCGTTGTCGCACTTTTCTCCGCTATTACATCTGCACAAGAGGCTCCCGCAGCAGCGCCCGGCATAGATGCCGGATCGGCATTTGCGTTGCCGATCTCTGCCGGCGTCGGGTGCTCGTCCGTGCTTTTGTCCTTGTTCACTCTGTTCGCCTGGTCCGGGCCGCCACGGCTGCTCCTTCTTCTCCCTTCTTCCTTCCTTCTTCTCCTCCTCTGTCCTCTGGTTTCTGTTCTGCAATTTTTTTTTTTTAAATTGAAATTTCCCCCAAAACGATGTCGTTTTGGGGGTGCCGCATGGATGGCGGTAGGCTTGTGCGGCCGAAGATCCGGACTCTAGCTAGCTATCCCTTTTTTTTTTTAAAACAGAAAAATACTTTAGTGTTTGGAGTTGGCGCTTTTTAGTAGTAATTTTTTTAAAAAAAGCATTCAAAAGTTTATCTTTTTGATTAACGAACTGAAATTTTTTTAAAAAATTAAAAAAAAATTGAAAAAAAGTCTAGAAAATAAGAAAAAAATTTAAAATAGCTGCCTCTTTTACTTTTTGGTTGTCCTTTTCTAAATTTTTAGTATTGTTTTAGATATTTTTTTATTTTTTAAATTTGTCTAGACAAAACAACTCAAAAAAGTAAAAATGTTAACATAATTTTGAAAAAAATAACATATTAAAAAATGTAACTTTTTTAGCTGAATGCCAAACATATGTGTAATAGAAGAAATCTTTATTGTTAAATATTATGAAATGTTTACATGGAATTAAATTTTAATATTAATTGTAAATAGGATTATAATTGGATTGGGTTGTCTTGGCTTGTATTGATAAGAATTCTACTCCACAAAAAATTGCTAAATTAGTCTATTTGTTGTGTGCACCAATTGAAGTGTTTTTTAGAAATGAACTAATCAACGAATGCTTTCTAAGCAGAAGAGAAAAAAGTCAAGAATCATTTTTTTTCCCGATTAGAGTTGAGAGAAAATTTAATACCAAATAAAAATGTTTGATTGTATTAATTGAGAAATAAAAATTGTACTTTGAAATTTGTACACATAAATTCAGAAGGCTTCTAAAGGCATCAGCAATGGAGTTGTTAATGTGTATTTGTGTTAGAACTTAATTTTTGCTCAGCCAAAAATGTTGTTTTGCACTACAATGGAACTATTAGCCTCCGTTGGGTTGATTTTTTTGTTTTTTTAATTTCTTTGGCTATTTTAGCTTGGGCTAAAAAATTTGGTTCGGGAAAGACTTTTTAGCTTTTTTAGCTTTTTTGACTTTTTTTTGTAAGAGAATAGTGTAATGATTATGGATTAGATGTGATATTTTGTGACTAAAATAGCCTATTTTATCTTTTGTGGTTAAAATAACCAAAAAAAACCTGGAATTGCTCTTCCCAAACGGATTGCTAAGTTATGTCAGATGTTAATCATCTACTCGTTGTAGTTACCAACCTATTTAGCCAGAGAGAGAGAGAGAGAAGAGAGAGAGGAAGGAAGGAGTGGGGTGAGGGGCATTGTACTTTTCAATTATTATTTATTAGCATATCACCTGTGCTATGCACGAATTGTATTTATAATCTATATTATATATTAAGCAAAAGAGGATTTTTAACCCACAAGTCTTGTGGGAGCTCCAATATCCCAATCCTAATTTTCTAATTTTTTGATTTAAAAAAAAAACTCAACATTTATAATTTCTCTCAATCCCCATGCCTTTTAGGAGATTTGGTCAAAACTCCCTCATAATTATTTAATCGTTTTATTTATTATTTTAATGGTTCTTCTTTACAATTATTTTTTTTATTATGAAAAAAATATGATTGTAATTAGATAGCATAAAAATATTTGTGATTTGTATGATTGAAGTTATCTCATTTTTTGATGTATTTGGTCTAGCCAAAAAAAAAATTATAATTTGTATTTGTTTAGCAATTTCTTCTTTTGTATACTATTTTAATAGTTCTTGTAATGGTTCTTTTGATTGAAGTTATCTCCTTTTGTGATTTGTAAAAAAAAAAATTATAATTTGATTTTTTAATATCAATTTCTTCTTTTGAGGTATCCCTCATAATATTTATAATTTATTTTTTTAATATGATTGAAGTTAGATAAATATAAATACTCACAAAGAGAAAAATGTGATTGTAATTAGTTCAACAGTTTTTTTTTTTTTAATGTGATTATAGTTGGTTCAATGATTCTTTTTTTTAATGAGATTGTATTGTAATTAGTTTAATGGTTCTTTTTTTTTCATTTGTCTTTTTTTTATTATAAGAAAAATGTGATGTGATTGTAATTTGTTCAATGGTTCTATTTTTTAATATGATTGTATTATAGTTAGTTCAATGGTTTTTTTTTTTCATTTACATTTTTTTATTATGAGAAAAATGTGATGTGATTGTAGTTTGTTTAATGGTTTTTTTTTAATGTGATTTAATTGTTTTATTTACTGTTTTAATGGTTCTTCTTTACAATTATTTTTTTTATTATGAAAAAAATATGATTGTAGTTATATAGCATAAAAATATTTGTGATTTGTATGATTGAAGTTATCTCATTTTTTTTTTATTTGTATTTGGTCTAGCCAAAAAAAATTATAATTTGATTTTTTAAGACGATTGAAATTAAATAAATATAAACACTTATAAAGAGAAAAATGTGATTGTTGTTAGTTCAACGGTTATTTTTTTTAAATGTAGATTGGTCAGAAGAATGTCTATACATTTCAGAAGGTTACTTTTTTTTCATTTGTTTTTTTTATTATGAGAAAAATATGATGTGATTGTAATTTGTTCAATGGTTCTATTTTTTAATGTGATTGTATTATAGTTAGTTCAATGATTCTTTTTTTTTTATTTACTTTTTTTTATTATGAGAAAAATGTGATGTGATTGTAATTTGTTCAATAATTTTTTTTTAATGTGATTTAATTGTTTTATTTACTGTTTTAATGGTTCTTCTTTACAATTATTTTTTTTATTATGAAAAAAATATGATTGTAATTAGAAAGCATAAAAATATTTGTGATTTGTATGATTAAAATTATCTCCTTTTTTTATTTGTTTTTGGTCTAGCTAAAAAAAATTATAATTTGATTTTTTAAGACGATTGAAGTTAGATAAATATAAACACCCACAAAGAGAAAAATGTGATTGTAGTTAGTTCAACAGTTCTATTTTTTAATGTGATTATAGTTAGTTCAATAGTTCTTTTTTTTAATGTGATTGTATTGTAATTTGTTTAATGGTTTTTTTTTTTTATTATGGAAAAAATGTGATATGATTGTAGTTTGTTCAATGATTCTTTTTTTTAATGTGATTGTATTGTAGTTAGTTCAATGGTTTATTATGAGAAAAATGTGATGTGATTGTAATTTATTCAATGATTTTTTTTTTAATGTGAGTTAATCGTTTTATTTACTGCTTTAATGGTTCTTCTTTATAATTATTTTTTTATTATCAAAAAAATATGATTGTAGTTAGATAGCATAAAAATATTTGTGATTTGTATGATTGAAGTTATCTCACTTTTTTTTTTATTTGTATTTGGTCTAGCCAAAAAAAAATTATAATTTGATTTTTTAATATGATTGAAGTTAGATAAATATAAACACTCACAAAGAGAAAAATGTAATCGTAGTTAGTTTAACGGTTATTTTTTTTTAAATGTAGATTGGTCAGAAGAATGTCTATACATTTAAGAAGATTAAAAAAAAAATATAAGTATAACATTTTTACTTTATAACATTATAAATACATAATATATGTGTTGTTCATTAATTATAATACTAAGCCTTTGTTTGACAATGACTTTTTTAGTTAGCTTTTTGGTCTTTTTGACTTTTTTAGCCTGAGACTTTTTTGTTCGTTTGGTATTATTGATTGACTTTTTTGGCTTTTTAGCTTTGGGATAGTGGATTTTTTTTTGTCTTTTTGTGATTTTTGGCTTTCTGTGATTTTTTGAATTTTTTTTTGTTTTTTTGTGATTATTTAGCTAAATATGATAACCAAACACCACCTAACTATCACATTGACAATGCAGGAATACTGATGGAATACTCACGACAATTTAGATTTTAGTTATTTTTTTGTTTTACTTATGCAGTGAATTTCGAACAAATGTAATAAATTCTTATTTTTATTACTTTAATTATGCAATGTCAACATTTTCTTTTAAAATTACATATATTTTATGCTAACAATTTATAAATATGTTTGACATAATATAAATAGTTTTTTTTTTTTTAAATTTAATCTAATTTAATCTCGTGCATAGCATGGGTGATATGTTAGTGATTATTATCAAAATATTAAACTTTAATATAATATAAAAAAGAAAAAAAAAAGACATTTAAAAAAAAGAAAAAAGAAGACAAAGTGGTGAAACACAACCCGTGCATAGCACGGGTGATATGCTAGTTATCTATATATGTGAATTGCGATTTTTAAATGTCTTCCTCTTTTTTTTTATTTTTAAATGTCTTCTTTTTTTCCTTTTTTATATTATATAAAAGTTTAATATTTTGATAATAATCATATGTGTTAGACTTTTCAAGGAATTAGATGTCTTTTTTTAATTATATTATATTAAAGTTAATATTTTGATAATAATCATATGTGTTGGACTTTTTAAGAATTTTTTTTTTATGTTTGTTCTTAATGCATTAAAGTGTTATTATGAGGGATAATAATCATATGTGTTGGGACTTTTCAAGGAATTCATGTGTTAGATTTCAAAGAATTTTTTTTATGCTTGTTCTTAATGCATTAAAATGTTATTATGAGGGTAAGACTTGGGGGTTGGGAGAAGTTGATAAATACTAAGGTTTTTTTTTGAATTGCGATTTTTAAATGTCTTGTTTTTTAAATGTATTTTTTTTCCCTTTTTTATATTATATTAAAGTTTAATATTTTGATAATAATCATATATGTTAGACTTTTCAAGGAATTAAATGTCTTTTTTTTATTATATTATATTAAAGTTTAATATTTTGATAATAATCATATGTGTTAGACTTTTCAAGAATTTTTTTTTTATGCTTGTTCTTAATGCATTAAAGTGTTATTATGAGGGATAATAATCATATGTGTTGGGACTTTTCAAGGAATTCATGTGTTGAATTTCAAAGAATTTTTTTTATACTTGTTCTTAATGCATTAAAGTGTTATTATGAGGGTAAGACTTGGAGGTTGGGAGAAGTTAATAAATATTAAGGTTTTTTTTTTTTTTAAATCAAAAAATCAAAAAATTTAGATTGGGAGATTGGAGCTCCCACAAGGCTTGGGGTTAAAAATCCCTTATATCTTAATATATAGTACTAGCATATCACCCGTGCTATGCACGGAATAATTATAGATATTTATATTTATTTTAAATTTTTTTTAATATATAAATTATGTTTTTTAAGATTTTTTATAAAAATAATTTAACAATCTTATCATTAACCATAGTATATGAGAAAAGTTGAAAAGAGTATTGCAGTAACTATACACGGATTGTATCTATAATTATTTATATGAGGGGATTTTAAATGTTGATTAGGAGATTTTGACCAAAACAATAAATGCAGACATGTAGAAAAACATGTGGATTGATAAAAGTTAATAAATGCTGATCAGAGGATTTTGACCAAATCAATAAATGCTGAGTTTTTTTTTAAAATAAAAAATAGAAAATTCAGATTAAGATATTGAAGCTTCCAGAGGCATTGGGAGTTAAAAACTCTATTTTAAGCAAAAGGGAGGTTTTAACCCTAAGCCTTGTGGGAGCTCCAATCTCCCAATCTAAATTTCTTGATTTTTTTATTTAAAAAAAAATCTTAGCATTTATTAACATCTCTCAACTCCCAAGTCTTACCCTCATAATAACACTTTAATGCATTAAGAACAACCATAATTTTTTTTTTTTGAAATCCAACACATATAAATTCCTTCAAAAGTCCCAACACATATGATTATTATCCCTCATAATAACACTTTAATGCATTAAGAACAAACATAAAAAAAAATTTCTTGAAAAGTCCAACATATATGATTATTATCAAAATATTAAAGTTTAATATAATATAATAAAAAAACATTTAATTCCTTGAAAAGTTCAACACATATGATTATTATCGAAATATTAAACTTTAATATCATATAAAAAAAGGAAAAAAAAAAGACATTTAAAAAAAAAATTTAAAATCACAATTCACATATATAGATAATTGTTAACACAATAAAATAGGAGGGCATTTATGTCTACACGGTTTTTTTATAAGATCTCCTCCATTATAATAAGATAGCACTTTATTTCTCTTTAACAACTACTAGCCTATCACCGGTACTATGCACGGGATAATTATATTTGTTTTAGATTTTTTTTTAATATATAAATTATGTTTTTAAAGATTTTTTTATAAAAATAATTTAACAATCTTATCACTAACCATAGTATATGAGAAAAGTTGAAAAGTGTACTGCAGTAACTATACACAGATTGTATCTATAATTATTTATATGAGGGGATTTTAAATGTTGATCAGGAGATTTTGACCAAATCAATAAATGCAGGCATGTGGATTGAAAAAAATTAATAAATGCTGATCAGAAAATTTTGACCAAATCAATAAATGCGAAGTTTTTTTTTTAATAAAAAATTTTGAAAATTCAAATTGGGATATTGAAACTCCCACAGGCCTTGGGTTAAAAACCCCATTTTCCTTAAAAACCCCCTTGAGTGTTTATGTTTATCTAACTTCAATCATATTAAAAAATTAAATTATAAACAAAAGGAGATAACTTCAATCATACAAATCACATTTTTTTTAATGCTATCTAACTACAGTCACATTTTTTTCATAATAAAAAAAATAATTAAAAAAAAAGACCATTAAAATAGTAAATAAAAAGATTATTTAGTAGCATTGAACAAACGACAATCACATTTTTCTTTTTTGTGACTGTTTATGTTTATCTAATTTCAATCATATTAAAAAAATCAAATTATAAACAAAAGGAGATAACTTCAATCATACAAATCACAATTTTTTTACTGCTATCTAACTACAATCATATTTTTCTCATAATAAAAAAATAATAATTGAAAAAAAAGAAACATTAAAATAGCAAATAAAAATATTATTTATAGCCATTGAACAAACTACAATCACATTTTTCGTTTTGTGAGTTAACTTCAATCATATTAAAAAATAAAATTGTAAACAAAATGAGATAACTTCAATCATACAAATCACAATTTTTTTAAGGAGTTTTCTTAAGTGTGCAAGTGCACACCATGTACCACTTATACAAAAAGTGTAAGTGTAAGGTGTAAGTATAAATATAAAGTGTAAGTGTAAGGTGTAAGTGTAAGGTGTAAGGTGTAAGTGGGTTGCACATGGTGTGCAACCTCAAAAAAGGTGTAAGTGTAAGGTTTAATTTTTTACAAAAGGTGTAAGTGTAAGGTGTAAGTGTAAGGTATAAGGTGTAAGGTGTAAGTTGCACACCATAACCAAACCCTTTTTTTAATGCTATCTAATCATCATCAATAATTAAAAAAATCAAACACAAATTAAGCCAATTGATAATTAAAAAACACAATAATTTATTTTCTTAAAAAACATAGTGAGTTAAAAAGATCAATTACAATTTTTTTTGGGTCAAAATACAATCTAATCATCATCAATAATGAGTATATTATGTGACCCTAATGAGCACAATCCATTTTGTTTTTCAAAAAACACAGTGAGTTAAAAATCAAATCACAAATTAAGTGAATTGATAGTTAAAAAATACAATAAATTTTTTTCAAAAAACGCAGTGAGTTAAAAAAATCAATTACATTTTTTTTTTCAAAATACAATCTAATCATTATCAATAATTGGTACTTTAAAAATCAAATCAGAAATCAAATCAAATCACAAACATTTTTTTCATAAATAATTGTAAAGAAAAACCATTAAAGCAGTAAATAAAAGATTAAATCATATTAAAAAAAAAAGAACCATTGAACAAACTACAATCACATCACATTTTTTCCATAATAAAAAAATAAATAAATGAAAAAAAGAACCATTAACTAACTACAATCACATTAAAAAAATAAAACCATTGAACTAACTACAATCACTTTTTTTTCTTCGTGAGTGTTTATGTTTATCTAACTTCAATCATATTAAAAATAAAATTAAAATAGTAAATAAAAAGATTAAATAACATTAAAAAAATATATATTGAACTAACTACAATAATCATATTAAAGAAAAAGAGCCATTGAACAAACTACAATCACATCAAATTTCAATCACATTTTTTTCTTTGTGAGTGTTTATGTTTATTTAACTTCAATCATATTAAAAATAAAATTAAAATAGTAAATAAAAAGATTAAATAACATTAAAAAAAGCCATTGAACTAACTACAACAATCATATTAAAAAAAAGAACCATTGAACAAACTACAATCACATCACATTTTTCCCATAATAAAATAAATAAATGAAAAAAAAGAACTATTAAACTAACTACAATCACATTTAAAAAAAAAACATTCAGCTAATTATAATCACATTTTTCTCTTTGTGAAGGTTTATATTTATCTAACTTCAATCATATTAAAAAATCAAATTATAATTTTTTATTCGCTAGAAAAATCACAAATATTTTTATGCGTTATCTAACTATAATATTAAAAGAGTAAACAAAGGAAAAGTCAAGAAGGAGAAAATAAAAAGAAGACTTACTGTTTGCATACGTATAGTCACTGAAATTGAAAGTGTAGAAGTGAGAAGTCAAGAAGGAGAAAATAAAAAGGAGACTCACTGTTTGTAATAAGTATGTAAAAAGTTAAAAAGAGTGTGTGTGTTGGAGAAGTTAAAAGGATTTGGAAGAATTTAATAATTGCTAAGTTTTTTTTTTCAAAAAAAAATCAAAAAAATTAAGAAATTAAGGTTCAAATATTGGAACTCTCACAAAACTTGTAGGTTAGAGATAGATATAAATAAGTAGATAGATATAGATATAGATATTTATATTTATATTTGTTTTAAATTATTTTTAATATACAAATTATTTGTTTTGGAAAAGGTACTGCAGCAATTATGAAAGAAGTCAAAAAGTCTTATGGGTTGAGAGAAGTTAATAAATGCTAAGGTTAATTTTTTTTAAAAAAAAACAAAAAATTAGAAAATTAGGATTAGCATATTGGAGCTCCCACAAGCCTACTTCAATCATATTAAAAAATCAAATTATAATTTTTTATTCGCTAGAAAAATCACAAATATTTTTATGCGTTATCTAACTATAATATTAAAAGAGTAAACAAAAGGAAAAGTCAAGAAGGAGAAAACAAAGAGAAGGCTTGCTGTTTGCATACGTGGTCACTGAAATTGAAAGTGTAGGAGTGAGAAGTCAAGAAGGAGAAAATAAAAAAGAGACTCACTGTTAGCAACAAGTATGTGAAAAGTTAAAAATAGTATGTGTGTTGGAGAAGTTAAAAAGATTTAGAAGAATTTAATAATTGCTAAGTTTTTTTTTCAAAAAAAAAAAATCAAAAAAATTAAGAAATTAAGGTTCAAATATTGGAACTCCCACAAAACTTGTAGGTTAGAGATAGATATAAATAAATAGATAGATATAGATATAGATATTTATATTTGTTTTAAATTGTTTTTAATATACAAATTATTTATTTTGGAAAATGTACTGCAGCAATTAGGAAAGAAGTCAAAAAGTCTTATGGGTTAAGAGAAGTTAATAAATGCTGAGGTTAATTTTTTTTTTAAAAAAACAAAAAATTAGAAAATTAGGATCAGCATATTGGAGCTCCCACAAGCCTTAGGGGTTAAAAACCCCATTTTGCTTAATATATAGTATAGATTGTTAACACGATAAAATAGGAAGACATTCATGTCTACACGTTTTTTTTTATAAGATCTCCTCTATTATAATAAGATATCACTTTATTTCTCTCATATTATAATCTATATATATATTATATATTATCTATACTATATATTAAGATCTGTTCTTCAACACACAACAATCATCAACAACAACAGCAAATATATATAACTTATAAAAAAAAATGTTCTTCAACAACAAATATATATATATATATATAATGTTCCAAAAGGTACAACAGAGATACATACTGATCTGTATATGTAACATACAGAATCAACATAAAAAAAAATAGATCGGTATATGTAACATACAAATCTGTGTATCTGCGTCAGAGAGAGAGAGAGAGGAGGCCGATCGCGACGCCGCGATGCCGACAGTGGCGATGAGCGACGGAGGAGGCCGATCGGCGGATGAGGCAGATCTGTGGCTGTGAACGACGGAGGAGGCCGATCGCGATGCCGACAGTGGCGATGAACGACAGAGGAGGCCGATCTGTGGCTGTGAACGACGGAGGAGGCCGATCGTGAAGCCGCGACGCCGACAGTGGCGATGATCGACGTCGTGAACAGGGCCACAGAGAGAGAGAGTAGAGGGGGTAGAGAGAGAGACGGAAGACAACTGGTGAGGGTTTGGTTTGGTTTGGTTTGGTTTCTATGTGTGTCTCTATATATATCTAGGAGTAAATCAGTAATTTTAATTCGGGGAAAAATCGGGTTGGGGAACGGGGACGGGGTCGGAACAGGGACGGGGTCGGGATACTTATCCCCGTCCCCGGCCCGAATCTGTTCGGGTATTGATTTTTAAATACCATCCCCGTCCCGTCGGGGGTATTTTTCGGGGAAAACCCGCACAATTCGGGATCGGGGGGTCGGGTCTCCATCGGGCCGGTTTTAAATTTCCATCCCTATCCCAATCTGAATTTTCTAAATTTTTTATTTTTTATTTAAAAAAAATCTCGGCATTTATTGATTTGGTCAAAATTCCCTGATCAGCATTTATTAAATTTTTTCAATCTGCATGTCTTTCCACATGCCTGCATTTATTGATTTGGTCAAAATCCCCTAATCAGCATTTAAAATCCCATCATACAAATAATTATAGATACAATCAATGTATAGTTACTGCAATACCCTTTTCAATTTCTCCCATACACTATGGTTAGTGATAAGATTGTTAAATTATTTTTATAAAAAATCTTAAAAAACATAATTTATATATTAAAAAATCTATATTATATATTAAGCAAAATGGGGTTTTTAACTCCCAAGACCTGTGAGAGCTTCAATATCCCAATCTAAATTTTCTAAATTTTTTATTTTTTATTTAAAAAAAAAATCTCGGCATTTATTGATTTGGTCAAAATTTCCTGATCAGCATTTATTAAATTTTTTCAATCCACATGCCTTTCCACATGCTTGCATTTATTGATTTGGTCAAAATCCCCTAATCAGCATTTAAAATCCCATCATACAAATAATTATAGATACAATCCATGTATAGTTATTGCAGTACCCTTTTCAATTTCTCCCATACACTATGGTTAGTGATAAGATTGTTAAATTATTTTTATAAAAAATCTTAAAAAACATAATTTATATATTAAAAAAATCTAAAATAAATATAAAATATCTATAATTATCTCGTGCATAACATGGGTGATAGGCTAGTATAGTATTAAGCAAAAAACATTTTGTATTTCAAAAAACATAATTGGTACATTATGTGGCCCTAATGAGTACAATCTATTTTGTTTTTTAAAAAACACAGTGAGTTAAAAATCAAATCACAAATTAAGGGAATTGATAGTTAAAAAAACACAATAATTTTTTTCAAAAAGCACAGTGAGTTAAAAAAATCAATTACAATTTTTTTTTTAAAATACAATCTAATCATTATCAATAATTGGTACTTTAAAAATCAAATCAGAAAAAAATCAAATCAAATCAAATCACAAATATTTTTATGCTATCTAACTACAATCATATTTTTTTCATAAATAATTGTAAAGAAATACTATTAAAACAGTAAATAAAAGATTAAATCATATTTAAAAAAAAGAACTATTGAACAAAGTACAATCACATCACATTTTTCCCATAATAAAAATAAATAAATAAATGAAAAAAAGAACCATTGACTAACCACAATCACATTAAAAAAAAAAAAAAGAACCATTGAACTAACTACAATCGCATTTTTTTTCTTTGTGAGTGTTTATGTTTATCTAACTTCAATCATATTAAAAATAAAATTAAAATAGTAAATAAAAAGATTAAATAATATTAAAAAAAAACCATTGAACTAATTACAGCAATCATATTAAAAAAAAAAAAGCTATTGAACAAACTACAATCACATCACATTACAATCACGTTTTTTTCTTTGTGAGTATTTATGTTTATCTAACTTCAATCATATTAAAAATAAAATTAAAATAGTAAATAAAAAGATTAAATAACATTAAAAAAAAAATCATTGAACTAACTACAACAATCATATTAAAAAAAAGAGCCATTGAACAAACTACAATCACATTATATTTTTCCCATAATAAAATAAATAAATGAAAAAAAAACTATTAAACTAACTACAATCATATTTAAAAAAAAGAATCATTCAACTAATTATAATCATATTTTTCTCTTTGTGAAAGTTTATATTTATCTAACTTCAATCATATTAAAAAATCAAATTATAATTTTTTATTCGCTAGACAAATTACAAATATTTTTATGCGCTATCTAACTGTAATATTAAAATAGTAAACAAAAAGAAAAGTCAAGAAAGAGAAAACAAAAAGTAGACTTACTGTTTGCATACGTGGTTACTGAAGTTAAAAGTGTAGAAGTAAGAAGTCAAGAAGGAGAAAATAAAAAGGAGACTCACTGTTTGCAATAGGTATGTGAAAAGTTAAAAAGAGTGTGTGTATTGAAGAAGTTAAAAAGACTTGGAAGAATTTAATAAGTGCCAAGTTTTTTTTTTCAAAAAAAATCAAAAAAATTATGAAATTAAGGTTCAGATATTGAAACTTCCACAAAACTTGTGGCTCAGAGATAGATATAAATAAATAGATAGATATAGATATAGATATATATATTTGTTTTAAATTTTTTTTAATATACAAATTATTTGTTTTGGAAAAGGTACTGCAGTTATTATGAGAGAAGTCAAAAAGTCTTGTAGGTTGAAAGAAGTTAATAAATGCTGAGATTAATTTTTTTTTTTTAAATCGAAAAATTAGAAAATTAGGATTGGAATATTGGAACTTCTACAAAGCTTGTGGGTTAGAAACTCCATTTTGCTTAATATATAGTATAGATTTTATTTATTGTTTATATATATATATATATATATTCTTAACACACATCTTAACAAATATTTTAATATATTCATTACACCATCACTCTCTCTTTAGAATTAATAAATTCTTAATTAATACACATTTTTTGAGCTGTATTTTTATTATTTTTTATCATATAAGACACTTTAATACATTTTTTTAATTATTCCATTGTGAATGTCTAAGGACACCTCTGCTAAATTTGTCATGTAAATAGAATCACTTATATATTGGTTCATCGGTTCACATGGCTTCAAAAAGCCCTTCATTAAGATTGCAATAGTCCAAAGAAACTGTCTTGGAAGTTTGAATTATTGTTATTTTTCTTTAAATCCTTGTGGTAGCAACTTATTATATTGTGTCTTGTCTGTTTTGTGAGATATTTTCATTTAAATACAAATTCGGAGCAAATTACACCGCAAATGATGATGCAAGATACCAATTAAATATCCTAGACTCACCGTTTTTGACCAATTAAGTTAATTCTCGTTTGGAAAGTTGAATTGGTGTGGATTGGGTTAAAATAGTTATAAAAAGATAAAATAAATTTTTTAATTCCAAGTTAAAAAATATCACATTTAAATCATAATTATTTTATTTTTTCTTTTACAAATATCAAAAAAATAACAAATTCATCTCAAATGAGACTTTTTAGTCTCAAATTAAAAAAATTAAAAAATCAAAAAGTCAACCTACATCCCAAACGAACGAGATCTAATGATATTTTCTTTTTACAAAATATATAAAATTCTTCATCCACTTTTAATTAATCTTTCAAAAATGTTTGATAGTTTAAATTTGTGTGGTCTGAATGGCTTAAATATATCAAAATAACATCGTTTTACTCCCAAAACGACATCGTTTTGAGACATTCGAACTATTCGGACTATGAAAATTTAGACTGTCATGCATTGTTGTTAATCTTTACCCTTTCCTGTTGAGGATATAAAAAATAAAAAAAAAAATATTCTGCAAAAGCAACCATAATAAAATATTGATGTAAAAGAAGTACAAAAAAAAAAAAAAGTACAACAGATTATATTACTATTTTGCAAGTTACAATTGACCACATTAACAAGATCTTAAAATTAAAATCAAATTTCAATGTGATTGTTGCTTTTACTATTTTTTAAAAAGTGTTTGTTTCCCAGATCTGGATTCCTTTCCCAATCAATTGTTGGAAATTGTAATCCATAATCTTTTTAGAAGTTGGGTGGCATGTAAATCTATTAGGAACGTGCATATCATACTATTTAATAGGCTATCTGAAAATATGTAAAGGTGTGAAATGCATGTAACAAGAAGCTTTCGAGTTCCGAATAGAGTTGGTTCAGTGGTAAAATTTTTGGCCTTCTTAAAGTTTGAGTTTGTGTTCATAATTTTTTATTTGAGTTAAACATATTTCTTAATGGTCAAGAGTATGTGGGGGCTTTAGCTTCGTCTTCGAGGTAAGTGCGGTGAGGTGTTAAGGAAAAATACTTCCTAACTGGTATATAAAATAACTTATCTCCATATTCATTTTATAAATCTTAAAAAGAAAAAGAAAAAGAAAAGAAAGCTTGTGAGTTCGTATCTTTTCTGTGGTGTAAATTAAAATTTGATATGTTCTGAGCTACCATTATATTGGATCTAGTCCATACAAATCCCAAATTTAGGTATTTTCTAGACATTTTCAGTAAGTGCTTTTTCTCAACTGTGGTACACGTACAAAATTATTCACAATGTATTGTGTTTTCATGCTTGATTCCGAATACTCTTTTTTAATATCTTTTTGTTCATTTGAGAGAACAGAAAAAGATTTTCTCAATTTTGTACATTTGATTTAAGATCTCTTTGGCATGTAAATTCTTTTTCTTTTTTTTTCTTCTTTTTTTTTTTTACTTTTATTCTTTAATTTATTTTTTTATTAATTCTGTGGAATAATTTTGTGCAATTAACTTTTTTTTACTTTTCTCCCTTAACATCAATTACTCTTTAATAGGACCACAACGAACATATATTGAAAGAAGATCAAAAGAGATCAAATGGCTCAAATAATAATAATAATTTAGAAACATAAGAGACCGGGTAGGAACCCATTAATACTAAATGAATCCCAATACAAACATGTTAATTAAAAAATGAATAAATAAAGATAGGGTTCATATTGTAACACCTCTCAAATACATGTTAATATAGAAACTATTTTCACAAACACCATATGATACCAAGTGCTCTATATAATTTTAAAAAAAATAATATATAATTCCATTTAAATTCATTTTTTAGATTCAATAATGTGTGAGTGATATGATTGATTGATAATTAAAGAATATATTAGAGAAATTAATTGATTGTCACATCATTAGACTTAAAAATTGGATTTAATTTTTTGTTTTGAATTCTTCAAAAAATTATAGATCCAAAGCATAGTCATAAATATTGTAAACTGGCTTCAAGTTCTGTCATTTGTTACAATAAATGTTTTTTGTTTTTTTTGTTTTTTTTATAACCGAGAACCAATCTTAGGCAGAAGGTTCTTTGGATCCCCTTGAAGATTACAAACTCAAAAAAGTGGTGTTACATACACCAATTAATGTACTAACTAGTATACCAACACTAATTATGATATTATTATTGACCTCACTCATTATACAAATTACAAATATTAAAAATATCTTAAATTGCGTCATCAATTAATACATTAATTAGTGTACTAATTGGTGCATATAGCATTATTCAACTTGAAATACATGTAATTACTAATCAACTTCACATGTCGAGAGAAGTAGAATAGCATGAACCGAACTAATTTTCATTCAACCATTCTTTGCCGTCAAAATTTTTGCATTGCATTATGCAAATGGATTTTAGAATCTCTCTCTCTCTCTCTCTCTCTCTCTCTCTCTCGCGTACGTGTTCATGTAACCTCAAAGGATTACTACTTTAAAAGACAAAGAAGCTTTAAAATCTATCCTTGTAGACCTGAACTTCCGACAACATGAGATCCCAGTTTGATCAACAAATTGACATTTCAATCAATGAGTGATAATTGCATTTTTAATAATCAACGCAAAATTATGACACAAGATCAAACATTAATTAAAGCATTCCATGTGATGTTCTCATCATTAAAATAAATTAATTAATAAATGCATAGCAAAAACTTTTTTTTTTTTTTTTTTAATGCATCCCTATGCTTGATGCTCTATCATTTCATAAATTATTGAGACTACCTAAGTACACCTCGTTTTAAGATAAGTTGTCATCATGTTCTCAAGTTTCGATTGACGTGTTAATGTTTTAGTTAAAATATCAAAAAATTATTAAAAAAATTAAAAAATTTATAATTTATATCAAAAAATCAAATATTCTTTTTTCTTTCTATTTTCTGCACATTTTTTCTTAAAAAATCAAAAAGTCATTCCAAACATTCTACTTTTTTTACTTTATATTTTAGTCAAAAAGTTAAAAAATTATTAAAATAGTATGTTCCTAAATGAAAAATAGATCCCAAATTTTCTACCAAATGTCTCAAATAGGTTTGGAGTCCACAAAATTGCAGATCTCACACCCATGTGAGACATTTGGTCATTTATTTGGTAGAAGAGTATCTCTAACATTACCTTAAAAAAAATAAGTACAAATTAAATTATTAATCCGTGTAATTTAAGTAAAGTGTCACTTTAGTTTTTATATTTCTAGTTTGAACAATTTGGTCAACTTTTGAGACCAATGATGTAATTTTCACTTTTAAAAATATGAAAATCAAAATAAAATATTACTCAAATTAGAGAGACTAGTAATATAATTTAACTTATATATATATATATATATATAGAGGTATATATATAGGGTGCTTGACCTTCGTTCTTCAGTCTAAAAAGTTCACAATCCTTGTCTAAGATGTTATCAATGACCACTCAATTCAACTCTCATTTGGCAATACTCAATAATGTAAATTTTTTTGGCACTTTCAAAACCTTCATTTTCCAACTGTATAAATTGAATTTATTGGCCGAATCATTCTATTTGGTTTTGAATTTTTGATTATTTTTGTTTTTCATATTTGTTTGTTTGTAGAGAAATTTTTTTTTAATATTTTAGTCAAAGTTTTTTTTATAAGGTAGAAATTAGAGTGTGAATTTGGCATTAGTTAGTGTTTATTGATATGCTCTCTTTGTTTTTTAAAAAGTGTTTGTTTCCCAGATCTGGATTCCGTTCCCAATCAATTGTTGGAAATTGTAATCCATAATCTTTTTAGAAGTTGGGCGGCATGTATGTCTATTAGGAACTTGCATATCCTAAACTATTTAATAGGTTATCTGAAAATATGTAAAGGTGTGAAATGCATGTAACAAGAGGCTTCCAAGTTCCGCATAGAGTTGGTTCACGAGTGGTAAAAATGTTTGGATTTCTTAAAGTTTGAGTTCGAGTATTTATAATTTTTTATTTAACTTAAATATATTTCTTAATGCTCGAGCATGCGGGGACTTTAGCTTTGTCCCCGACGTAAGCGAGGTGGGGGTGTTAAGGGTAATACTCCTAGCAGGTATGTAAAGTGACTTACCTACATATTCATTTTATAAATCTTAAAAAAAAATTAAAAAGAAGAAACTTATGAGTTTGTATCTTTTCTGTAATGTAGATAAAATTTGATGTGGTGTGAGCCACCATTATATTGGATCTAGTCCATACAAAACCCAATTTTAGATATTTTCTAGACATTTTGAGTAAGTGCTTTTTCTCAATTGTGGTACACGTATAAAATTATTCACAATGTATTTTTTTTTTATGTTTGATTCTGAATAATCTTTTTTTATATTTTTTTTGTTCATTTGAGTGAACAGATAAAGATTTTCTCAATTTTGTACATTTGATTTAAGATCTCTTTGGCATGTAAATTCTTTTCTTTTCTTTTCTTTCTTTTTTTTTTTGACTTTTATTCTTTAATTTATTTTTTTTATTAATTCTGTGGAATAATTTTGTGCAATTAACTTTTTTACTTTTCTCCCTTGACATCAATTACTTTTTAATACCATAACGAACATGTAGAAAGGAGCTTGGAGATATAAGGAAAAGAAAAATGCTTTAGACCTCTAAATTGTGAGCTCTAGAAGAGCTCTAATCTGTGGGTCCCAGTATGTAATTTGATGTTTTGGCCTTTGTTTTTTTTTTCTTTTTTTTTTTTCCAAGTTGCCACGTCACTAGTGCTCTTATTAGAGCTCTATTATTAGAGGTCTTAATCACCACTCATAAGGAAAAATCAAATGACTATTGAAAGAAGATCAAAAGAGATTAAATGACTCAGATAATAATAATATTTTAGAAACAAAAGAGACCGGTAGGTACCCAATAATACTAAATGAATCCCAATACAAACACGTTAATTAAAAATAAATAAATAAATAAATAAAGATAGGGATCGTATTGTAACACCTGTCAAATACATGTTAATATACTTAGAAACTATTTTCACAAACACCATATGATACCAAGTGCTCTATATAATTTTAAAAAAAATGATATATAAGTCCATTTAAATTTATTTTTTAGATTCAATGATGTGTAAGTGATATAATTGGTTGATAATTAGAAAATATATGAGAGAGATTAATTGACTATCACATCATTAGATTTAAAAATTAGATTTAATTTTTTGTTTTGAATTCTTCAAAAAATTATAGATCCAAAGCATAGTCATAAATATAGTAAACTGGCTTCAAGTTCTGTCATTTGTTACAATAATTTGTTTGTTTGTTTTTTTTTTTTTTTTAATTTTTAGCTGAGAACCAATCCTAGGCAGATGGTTCTTTGGATCCCCTTGAAGATTACAAACTCGAAAGAGTGGTGACATACACCAATCAACACTAGTTATGATATTATTATTGATCCCACTCATTATACAAATTACAAATATTAAAAATATTTTAAATTGTGTCACATCATCAATTAATACAGTAGTTAGTATATTAATTGGTGCATATAGTATTATTTAACTCGAAATACATGTAATTACCAATCAACTTCACATGTCGAGAGAAGTAGAAAATCATGAACCGAACTAATTTTCATTCAACCATTCTTTGCCATCAAAATTTTTTGCATTGCATTATGCAAATGGATTTTAGAATCTCTCTCTCTCGTACGTGTTCATGTACGAGTTTATGGATTTTAGAATCTCTCTCTCTCTCTCTCTCTCTCTCTTTCTCTCTCTCTCTCTCTCTCGTACGTGTTCATGTAACCTCAAAGGATTACTACTTTAAAAGACAAATAAGCTTTAAAATCTTTCCTTGTAGACTTGATGAACTTCCGACAACTTGAGATTTCAATCAATGAGTGATAATTGCATTTTTAATAATCAACGCAAAATTATGTCACAAGATCAAACATTAATTAAAGCATTCCATGTGATGTTCTCATCATTAAAATAAATAAATTAATAAATGTATAGCAAAAATTTTCTTCTTTTTTTTTTTTAAATGCATCCCTATGTTTGATGCTTATCATTTCATAAATTATTGAGGCTACCTAAGTACACCTAGTTTTAAGATAAGTTGTTATCATGTTCTCGGGCATGTAAGTGTTTTAGTTAAAAAATTAAAAAGTTATTAGAAAAATCAAAAAGCCTATAACCTATACTAAAAAGTCAAAGATTTTCTTTTCTTTCTACTTTTTACACATCTTTTCGTAAAAAATTAAAAAGTCATTTCAAACATACTACTAGTTTTTTACCTCATATTTTAATCAAAAAGCCAAAAAGTTTCTAAAATAGTCTGCTTCCAAATGAAAAATAGTACAGTGAACACATGTCACAGGTTGGGTTGATAAAAAAATAAATAAATACTATAGGCCCCAAATTTTCTACCAAATAAATGACCAAATGTTTTACATAGATTTGGAGTCTACAAAATTGTGGACCCCATAATGATGTAAGACATTTTGTCATTTATTTGGTAAAAGATTTGATATCTCTAGCATTACCTTAAAAAAAATAAGTACAAATTTGATTATTAGTGCATGTAATTTAAATAAAGTGTCACTTTAGTTCTTATATTTGTAGTTTGAATAATTTGGTCGATTTTTGAGACTAATGACGTAATTTTCACCTTTAAAAATATGAAAATCAAAGTAAAATATTACTCAAATTAAAGAGACTAGTAGTATAATTTAACTAATATATATATAGACAGGGTGCTTGACCTTCTTTCTTCAGTCTAAAAAGTTCACAATCCTTGTCTAAGATGTTATCAATGACCACTCAATTCAACTCTCATTTGGCAATACTCAATAATGTAAATTTTTTTGGCACTTTCAAAACCTTCATTTTCCAACTGTACAAATTGAATTTATTGGCCGAATCATTCTATTTGGTTTTGAATTTTTAAAAACTGTTTTTGAGTTTTTTATTATTTTTGTTTTTCATGTTTGTTTGTTTGTAGTGAATTTTTTTTTAAAAAATATTTTAATCATAGTTTTTTTATAAGGTAGAAATTAGAGTGTAAATTTGGCATTAGTTAGTGTTTATTGATATGCTCTCTTTGTTTTTTGTTGGAGCACTTCCTTCAAACTTTTTCACTGTGGATGATGCAGAGGACACAACCCTATCACTGAGGAAATCATTGCACTAACACATAATTTCTTATTCATAATGCGTATCTAAGTCTCACAATAATACATATAAATGGATGATCTAACAAGCAACCTATAGCCTATTGGACATGTTAAAATGCTTCCAACACAATTATATGAATTACTTTTGTGGGCTTGCCACTTGTCCACTTTTGGTATTGAGCAACATTATTTGCACTAAAATTCGTACTAAAAATAATAATCTTATGCATCTAGAACTAACTACTCAAAACTTATCCCAAATTGGAGTATATGATTGAGATTGAATTTATATAGAGTAGGATAAATTTGAAAACCACAAGATGATAATTCTGAATACTTTGTAGGTTATGGGTAATTTCTCGATTAAATTTCTACGTTTGTAGTATTACTTAACTAAAAATTTAACAAAAAACATGTGTGTCCAAATATTGTTACTTTTTTTACAACCAATTATATTTGGCCTTCTATATTTTTAGTGAGAGTATTAGTGCCTGTAAAATTATTCTTTTGTGTTCTATAATTTGCATACATATTTATGCAACATGTAGTATATATTCTGAAATTATCTAATCGTGAAAATATTACAATTTAGATGTATAAAAGTCTAGAAATGTTATATATTACTTATTTTTGTTAACATTTTGTATTACCATCTATATAGATGCTTCTTATTGGTTCATTAGGATATGTAATATATAATTGTGCTCATAAAATATTTTGGGTCATATTATTCAAAAAGCACATGCATTAAAACGAATTCTTTCATTTTTTTAATGACAAGCAACCTCTTCAAAACATAATCACTTTTGATCTATCTCTCTGCAAGATAAATTATGGATACTTTTTTTAGCAAACCTCCGATGGCCTTTTAGGATTACTCGAACCCAAAACTTTAGATCTTATATTCAAGTTTTTACCGTTGAACCGTGTTATAAGTTACAGATACATGAAATCACCCTAAAAGCAACATGTAAAGGATGAGTTTAGTGGGAAAAAAAAGTGGAATAAGATCATTTTCCTCATTTGTCTAGAGTTGCATTTGATTTTAATCTCTTTCAAGATGTATAATGATGTATAATCTGTGAAGCAATTTGTCTACTTGACAATCATTTCAACAATAGAAAGAAGTGTAGTGACTTCAAACATACCAAGACACATCAATTCAGAATAATATTGTATATTCAAAAAATTTATTTAGAAATATTACTATATAGTTCAAATTTATTATTGACATAAATTTCACAATACATCAACTAAATTTCAATCAAACTGCTCCTTTCATGATAAGTTTGCTGACAAATTTTCATGTTAAGTAAAAATTTCTATCAATCCCTTGTTGGGATATGCCCAATCAAAGATTTCAAATATTGCATTAGGGCTACGTGTAACATCATCACCAATCAAGCATGGACACATTTCAATTTGTAGCTCTCTTTCATTGTTATTTGCTTTTGTAATTTAGATTAATGAGGCAAATTTTGAAAATGAATATCATATCAAATTGGAAATTTACGTGGACAAATGAGAATGCAACACATATGTTGTCTAGTTTGTTTATGGGAGTAGACAAGTCATATCTGTATAATAAGTGACATAGTGAATGTTAGCTTTGATGTGTTTTTGTATTTTCATGAGACAATGCCCCCTAACAACTCTTCTACCAGCCAGCATGATTATATGTTTAGGTGATTGTGTGATACTTGAGATTATAAAAATATTATATTAGAAGCATTATTTAAGTTTTTGTATTTTTTAAAATTGGCAATACAAAAGTTATTAAAGATGAATTATTTGATGCTATTGAAATATTATTTCAATACTTCTAAGAGTCACATGATAAACTCCTTGCATTTAGGTCGACCTTTATATAATTGTGTTACATTCAACAACATTGAGACAATGCACTAAGACCACCAAATAACTTCTTAATAATACATAGCAATAGATGTCTTACGTTTAAGATTGAGGAAATAAAAACTTTATTTGATGCTCTTGGGACAATGCCTCAATGCTCTTAAGAGCACACGATCATGCGAGTTCCTACATTTTGGGACAAGCTAGCCCTATGTAGCATTCAAGGGCATTGCAACATTGTCCCAACACCAAGGTCACCCTGTGCAGGTGGGCAAGGTTGTGGCTTTGGGATTCCCAAATTTTATTTAAAAAATAAAACTTCTAAATAATTTTAACCCTTATAGTATTAGAGTTTAAAAAAATATAAAATAAAAAACTCAATTGAAATGGTGAATTATTTAAAAATAATAAATGATTATTTTCCAAATGCATGGTTTATAACATATGTTTATTATCAGTTGCAATTTACAATGCGGTACTTACCATTTTACTGAGGGGTTTTTTAAAAAAAATATGTATATAAGAAGCTTTTAGGGTTCATCAAATAATTTATCGAGAAAATTACTAAGGGCATCATGAAATTTTTCCTTGGGCATACCAGTTCTTATGTGGAGACACTATGCAATACACCAATGGCCCGTTCAACACATTCCATTGTTTTTGGGGTCTTGAAAAAATATTTAATTCATAGGATTTAATTGTTCTGAAATTTTAAACCTATTTAATTTTCAAGCTGAGTTTAGGATGAGTTTTAACACAGCCCAGCCTAGCCATTTATAAAATTCTAGTTTTAATTTTATTTTAACAAATTTCATTTGTAAAATAAATATGATTTTTTAACAAATGTACAGATATTTTTTTTTATCTTTTATTATTTTTTATAATCTAATAGCCTATACCTATATTGGGTAAAATGGGTGGGGTAGAAGTTTAAAAGTTCTTTTGGGCTAAGCTTAGAATGGTTAGATTAGTGTCAATGTGGGATTGGGCAGACTTGAAATTATACATATACTCTTACACTATGTTTGGTAACCTAGGAGAAAAAAGAAAAGAAATGATTACTTAAGTTATAAGATAAAAGAAAAGAAAGCAAATGATTGTGATTTCTCTCCTTTTTGTTTGGATAAGGAAGAAATAAAAAAAAAGAAATGATTGTGATTTCTCTCATTCTTGTTTGGTTAGATTTCATTAAGGGAAAAGAAAAGAAATTATTTTATGTTATATTACCAAAATAACTTTTTTTATATTTTCAATCATTTCATCTTTTTTATTTTTATAGGGACAAAATTAGTATTATAAAAATAATGGTTTCTTTTCTCTCTCAATCTCTCTACTTTTGAGAAGATTGAAAATGAGACTTATAAGAGAAATGAATTTCTCTCAATTTCTCTTCATTTCTTCTCATTTCTCTCTACTTAGATTATCCAAACAAGTAAGAGAAATACATATATCTCCATTTCTTTTCTTTTCTCTCCAAATCACTCAATCCAAACATAACTTTAGTGCAAGCCCGAATCAAGAAACTAGATTTGGGTGATCATTTTCAAAATGGCCCATTCCATGTACTAAAAAGCCTACTTGCTTCTTAGGAGCAATTTCATGGGTACAAATGGTTCACTAAATTTTCCTTCAATTCAGTTTTGGATTGAGCAAATTGTTTGTTTTCATAGAAGACAATTTATCAATATTATGAAAATACTCACTGAATATTCATTTTGCTAAAAGAGTCCAACAACCACACGATCAAGGGAACTCAAACTCAAACTCAAACTCAAACTCAAAATCTCAGCAACCGAGATACTAAAACATCATATACTAACACCGCCATCGACCAAATGCAATTAAACAATTGAGTATTAGCAACAAACAACAATGTTCATACTCCCTGTCGGTCTAATTAAACACATCTTAAATACCATTTTCAACTCCCAAAAAAAGAGGGGAAATTTTTTCTGCATCCAACTCAATTCACACCTGGAGCACAAGTTGAATGAAAATGACTTCTATTTACATTTTCATGTCTCTGTCAGTAAATAATTCTGCTATCTGTCAACATCAGTAGAAATGTTAGTGTTGATCTGCTATTATTAGTTCTTTGTTTGGTTAACAGGAAAGTTTTCTTCCGGTTGCTTTTGCCATAAATAGTTGGCAGCTTCTATCCACCATGGATTGACCAGAAACTTCTCTTGAACAGCCCAACGAGACTTCTCTGTTCCAGTGTCCGTGGAGATCACGTGTGTCACCAATGAATCAACTTCCGTCAAGCATATAGCTCCCAACTGCTCAGCCATCTTCCAAAGACTCTGATTTTCAGCCTGGAATTTAGTTGGAAAAACCCGGCTAAACACAACCTTACAGCCCTTTAAAACTTCCTTCCGAACTGTTTTCATCACCTTGCCAGAATTATCAGACAAAGATGATATGATAACCATCAAAAAATCGAAAACCCTCATTTTTGGAGCTCTCAATGCAATTGATACTTTAATAGAACATATTGGACGCTTATTGAAACATAAAATGTAGAGACAATGAAGGAAACTAATGAGAATCATTTGTGGATTACTATAGGTTTCACACAGGAAATGCATAAAAAACGCACCACGTATTTCATTTTCTTAGATTAGTTTCCAAGTAGTTTATGTGGAGTTCCTTCCCAGTTTCTCATTAGTTTCTTTGGAATATCCCCGTAGTTTCTGGCTTTATTGGATGTGTCGGGGCAGGTTTGGCATGGGTTCAAGGGGTTTACCTACTAAACCAGTTGAAAAAATTGCATTATATTACAAGCACCAGGTGGTTTGGTTTTACATTCCAGTAACCATACACCGTGTTACATGGACTCAAGTACGGATGTGAGGTGTAGATATTCGCTAAGTATCTGCATCATCTAATCCCATGTCCAAGGACACAGGGATGCAACAAAAATTCATATATCTTAATTTACTTCTTTTATATTCTAGGGTAAAATAGTGTTTTTGCCAAACGGCAACAAAAGAAAATTAACATAAAAGAGAAAAAAGGGATTACAAGAGAGTCGGAGGACAAGAAGTCCTCTAAAAAGGAAAAAAAGAAAAAAAAAGAAAAAAGAAAAATCCAACAAAACAAACTAAAAAACAACATAAGAGTCCATATCACATAGGGCACACATGAGAGGTAGCTATGCAATATATTAGATTTATTAACTGCATTAGCCGGGTTAAGGTTATACCATCTGTTATGAAGGAATGCAGCACCAAAAAAATAACTCAATTTTAAAACGAAGCCAGCAAAACAAAACAAATTAAAACCAAAAATAGCCACCAAGAGATCAAACACAGTTGCCATAAGAAACTTTACCTGCCTCACATCTCTCTCTAAAAGATTAACCCCAAGTTCTTGTAAGACGGTGCTCAGTCAGTGATCAAGCTTACCAAAGATAATATAGCAAATTGAAAAAAGACATAGGAAGAAAACATACTGAGTCAAAGAATGTACTATGTATCTGCTTAAGGGCTGTAAGGATGGAAGCAAGTGCTCCATCAGTATCACTTTCATCACTTTTCAACTCAGAAAGAGATCTACAATTGAAGCCAAAATGTCGACAACTCGAAGCAAAGAAATGATATCTTTCCATCAGTATCAGGTTCTCCTTGTGCTTTGCCCACACCTAAAATAATAAAAAAAATCAAGCATGCTTAACTTCATACTTGAATAAAGTACAATGCAACTACATCTTCAGATAAATTTGTATACACTTACACATGTAATTTGATACACAACAGAACTAACATTATAATATATACATATATATATATATGTGTGTGTGAGAAAGAGAGAAGTGCTGGAAACATCCATCGAGGGGTTTTTCTAAAATTACGTCTTTCTATAAAATGTACAATGCTAAACTCTTTTTTTCTGTGGTGGAGGCGGATGTCACAACCAATTGATGCTTTTAAACCTATTTTACTCATTTTTCTGATCAGTTCAAAACTTGAAGAGGTTGCATCACAAGTAAATTAGAGAGAGAGAGAGAGAGAGAGAGCAGAGCAGAGGCCAGGGTGCAAGTTAAAACACCACTGGAAATAGGCAATTTCCCATAATTTCACCAAAGCAATCTCGATTTTAGATTCGACAATCACCAGTGATAATGTCATGGAAGTTTATTAGCAAAAATGCCCCAAAATACTCTCCATGGTTAGCCTTATAAACAAAAGATTTTTTCATCACTTCCTTATCACATATGAGTTCTAAGTACAAGAAACCAAATATCAAAATATCATTTAATGGATGGAGATACGCTGGTCAAAAAAGATAGTGTCCTTCAAAACTCATCAGGACACAATACAATTTTTTTTTTGACACCAATTCAAGTTGCTTCTTAATTTCAACTTTGGTGTATGCCAAGGGAATTTATTTCACAGAATTTCACACTTCACAAAGGTAAACAGCCATCACTTTGATCTTCAACATGCCTGTTGCAGCTAATTCTTGCAGAAAAAAGAACATATTACTAAACAATAAGCTAGCCATCGATAATAGAAAACCACTCTTTCAATTTAGTATTATAGTACAGGCACTCAGCATGCAAAAGCTTTTGTTAATAGACCACCAAGTTTCTGTACTAATGACCACAAGCAGATTGAAGAAACTTCATCCACGACCATAGAAAAGCCTGACAAACAATAGCATGATGCTCATGAGAGCTCCCATAATAAATTATGAAGTCAATGGTATCTTTTGTTTAAAACACGTCTACGCAAATTGTTAAGAAGAACAATAGCAGATAACGAAAAGAATAGCAACAAGGAATTGTAACAACTGATACTGGTGAATAGCAAGATCCCAGCAGAAATTTTTTCATGAATAAATAATACTACACAAACATGAACCACAAGAGAGTGCGAAAGGAGCCAACAATTAAGAGTTAAGGCATAAATAGATTATAGCTGATTATTTACATACTTGCTGGTTCTGTATCGTCAAGGATCAGAACAGCACTTTCCTGCCCCAGCACCACATCAAGACCCTTTTGATGTCTCTGAGTACAATCATCTTGTGCAATGACTCTAGAACTGAAGTATATTTTTTCGGGATCCAGCAATTTTGCCATTTCCAAAGCATAGGAGCATTCACCCATTGTGTATATATACATCTCAAACAAGTTGCTTGCTTCTTTCAAGAAGGTGCGAACAAAGGGCCTCAATTTGGTCATCATATGCATGGAGTCCAATCTGAATAAGCTGCCTCTTGAAACATCTACGCATTTCGTATTCTAGTTCCATAAAGATACACGTACAAGGTCCAAATTATGATTATAGGTGACATCAACAAATATATCCAAGGATAATAAAGAAGCAGCATATTTGTACCTTTCCATATCAGAATAACCATACAAAGACAAAAGTTTGAACAAATTGATAGGTAATCAATTTGATCAAAGCCTGTGATAACTTTCCAAGGATCAGCAGAACAAGAGAACTATGCTATACTCAGTTTGTAGGTCTAAATTTGAAACAGATCACACAACAACAAAGGATGACAGCACATATAACATAGGAGCATTGAAGTATTCAACTGTAAAGAAACCAACCGAAATCCTCTACCTAGCATTTGAACCAAGTCCTTCGAAGTATCATGTGTCACTTATAGCCTCTGCCATAATTGTGGCTGTGTTGAACTCTATGTTACTTAGAACGCAGAACGGGAACGTAGAACGCAGAACGCCACATGCTCTAAAATGTGGTACGAAAGATGGATTTGAGGTTGTTTAAATATGTATAATATGTCTGTCATTGTCAATGGAAAGACTTGAAACTCTTTTAGGCTGTGTTTGGTTCATGGATTTGGGAAGGGATTTGGAAAGAGAAAAGGAAAAAATGTGTAAAATTAAGTGAAATGTAGGTATATTTTATTCTCATTTCACTGTCCTTTTTCCTTTCCCTTTCCAACTCCCTTTTCCAAATCTCCCCAAATCCTTGAACCAAACACAGCCTTAAGGGCTCCAGAGGTTTAATGCATGGTGATCCACTTTCTCCTTTTCATTTTTTACTGGTTGCGGATGTGTTGGGTGATTGACAGAGCTAGAAAGTCTGGTTTAGTTGATGGTTTTGTGGTTGAGGGATGGGATTTGTGTCTCTCACCTACAGCATGTGAATGACAACACTATCTTCTTTTTTTCGAGGGAGAAAAGCAAGGTCAGGTGCTCATTATCTTAGTTGAGGATTTTTGAACTTGAGTCAAGTAGTGTACTGGTCATCAACATGCAGCAAAGTAGTGCGAAGAGGATAGCGGGCATTCGAGGTTGTACCACTGAGAGTCTTCCCTTTAAGTACTTGGGACTGCCATTAGGAGACAATCCAAAAACTGAGTCATTTTGGTCTTCTGTATTAGAAAAGATTGGAAAGCGCCTACAGTGGTGGAAGAGAGCTATGTTATCAAGAAGGGGGAGATACACTTTGGTACTATCAATGTTTAAGTAGTATTCCAATTTATTATCTATCTTTATTTAAGATTTTGGTTAGAGTTGCAAACAAGATTGAGAAACTGATGAGGGTTTTCGGTTTTTTTTTTTTTTTTTTTTTTTTTTTTTTTTTTTGGTAAGGTAAGAATAAGGGAAAGAAGAATCTCTTGGTAGGTTGGGAGATTGTTTCTCTTCCAATGGAGAAAGGGGGTTTAGCTATTGGTAAAATCGTGTCTAGGAACATTGCTCTTCTCGAAAAGTGGTTATGGAGATTTCCCATTGAGAGTAATTCATTATAGCACTCTATTATTAAAAGTATGGGGTGCAAGCTTATGAGAAAGATCCTCATGTGGTTAGTAGGGGTGATAGTCGAGCTCTGTAGAAATTTATATTTCATGTTCTTCCATTAATGTCTAGATTTTTTCCATTGAAAGTGGATAACGGGGAGAGCATTCCTTTTTTGAAGATGTTTGGGCATAGCTATTGGTAAAATCATGTCTAGGAACATTGCTCTTCTCGAAAAGTGGTTATGGAGATTTCCCATTGAGAGTAATTCATTATAGCACTCTATTATTAAGAGTAAGTATGGGGTGCAAGCTTATGAGAAAGATCCTCATGTGGTTAGTAGGGGTGATAGTCGAGCTCTGTAGAAATTTATATTTCATGTTCTTCCATTAATGTCTAGATTTTTTCCATTGAAAGTGGATAACGGGGAGAGCATTCCTTTTTTGAAGATGTTTGGGCAGCGAATTCTTCCTTTGATTTGACATTTTTTAATTTATAAAGGATGGTTCGGCCTCATTTTGTTTCCATTGCTTCCTTGGCTTCCTCTTGTCTGGCACTGATTTCTTGGGAATTGCATTTCACTAGTAGTCTTAATGATACAAAAAATTTTGTACTGGCAATCTTTCTCGTCTTTACACAAGTGAGTTTCTTTATATCCAAATATGTGTGACAAGCAGGTTTGGTTCGTTCATCCATCCAGTATCTTTTCAAGCAAGTCTTTCTTTGATAAACTTGTTGATGAGCTTTTAATTTTCATAATTGAAAACTGATCATGCCTCTTAAAGTAAAGATCTTTATGTGGCCTTTGCCCCATGGTAGCATCTTCATTAATGATATATTTTAACGAAGGAAACCTAATCGCTATCTTTGTCCTCAATGGTGCATCATGTGTAGGATGGAAGGGAAATCTTTGAATCATCTTTTCTTGCATTGTTCAAGCCTCAGTACCAGTGGAGATCTCAACTAAAAAGCCTAGGCCCTATCCCCAACCTAGGTTCAAAGACCCAAGGCATAACTTAACTTGACTCCCAAGCGGCTATCAAGAAATGTCTCATTATGTCTATTATGGTTGGTTAACATTAACGACCAAGGAACACACAAAGTGATACTATCCCTTGCCTGCTCGGTTGTACACCATTATAATGCCGAGATGTTTGTCACTTGGTGGCATGCTTGGTGATTCCTACACCTACTTGTCCTATCATGTGTCATGTTCATGTACATATGTTCTAGAGATATCCAGTACCCACAATAATCATCTTTCCAAATAGCGCAATAGCAATCCTATTGGTTTAGTAAATATATAGTAAGCAAAGCTGTAAATTTTGAAATTTCCTTTCCTTAGCACATTCAAAGCACAAAATAATCATTTTGACAGAAATTTAATCTTCCAAATCATAATTAAAGAACATTAGAAGAAAGTGTGTTGGTAATTTCCCTTTTACAAAGACTTAAAAAGTTTTCCGCATGAAACTATGCTATAGTTGATGTTAGAATTTACCATCACTTACCACCACTACCACCTCACCTACTCCACTAAACCTAACCCACTACACCACTACCACCTCACCTACTCCACTAAACCTAACCCACTACACCACTATCACCATCCACTACACACCATCCACTACACCTACATCTATATAAGGAACCATTTGTAATAGACAGAAATAAACACAAATACATCAATCAATAATACAATTCTCTTTATACATTAAATTTCAACAGTTGATTAGTTTTGTGTCATCTAAAGAAAATTTTACCTAATCCAAAAAGAATGGTACCATAAAGTTAAGCTGCATAATATTAAGTTATTACTATGTACAACAGAGATAAAGTTTCTCCTACAAGAACCACAAAACTATTGCAAAACAACTTCAAGTACCAAAGCAAAAGTACAAAAACTGTCAACACACTATACCTTCTATAGAATCTGTTTGGCTCTTTAAGTATTCCTCATTTGGTATGATATCTAGAAGCCGGGTTGAATTAAGCAGTGTGTGATCTAAATCAAGAACCAAGTAAAGCTTTTTATGACCTGAAAGATTCTTCAAGTCTCTGTTCCGTAATCGAGCGATTTCGTCATTACCAAGCTTTAAGTCCTGCAAGCACAAATTATTCTCCATTTAAGCGAAAGCTAAATCAAGAAAGAGAAGAAAGAACTATGAATATCTAGTATAGTCAAGCCGACTAAATCATATATATGGTATAGTCAAATTTTTGCACATACTTCATAAAATTAGATGGATTCATAAAACATCTATAGCTGTTTTCCTTCCCATACTCAATTCATTCAAAATATTTAAAATGTAACTTAATGGATAATGGTACCAGATAGAAGATCATAGCTGATAGAAGGAACATAATTCCTCAATATACCAAATTGAAGGGGAAGAACCAGTTAAAAAGAAAAAATATTTATATAAATACATAGGTGTCCACACAAAATAGCAATTTTAACAATTATGTCTGGTGGATTCAAAGAGGGTAACCTTATGTATATACCCAAATCGTACTACAGCATCATCCTCCATCACTTGCCCACATAGTAAACACATTCCACGAAAAAAACCAGGATGTGTACATATATCCTTCTTAACAGAAGTTTCTGCACAAAAATTATCAAGTTAGAAAATACAGTATCAGGCCAAATACCAACTCTGTGAAAGTGTGGCCAAATGGTAGGTAGATGCAAATGTAATACGGAAACATAATTCTTCTAAACAGATGAGTTATAGAAAGACATAAAAGTATTCTTTGAGTAGTAAAAGATGCACTGCAGCATGACCAAAACACCACCCGACAGGATATCAAAGAAATGAAAGACAGTGTGTGTGTGTGTGTGTGTGTGCACGTGCGTGTGAGAAAGAAGCATAATTTCATAAACCTAGTATCTTTTGTTAAAATCCACCTACTCTCCACCTACTTCACCCACTTAAACCTACTCCACTAAACCTAACCCACTACACCACTACCACCTCACCTACTCCACTAAACCTAACCCACTACACCACTACCACCTCCACTTCACCTACTCCTTACCTACTACACACTCACCCTCTTCTATATATAGGAATCATGAATCATTGTAATATATATCAATACATGAATCAATAATACAATTCTTTATTTCTCTTTATACATTAAATTTCTACATCTTTGTTTCAGTGCAGGCTGGCAAAAAGCTATTAACATTTATGAAATGTGACCTTGTCCAGATTGATTCCTTATCATAACTCCAAAATCATCTATGGTGAGGAATGTAATATAATGTGAAAGATATCCAAACCAGTAAGTTATCTGGCACAAGGTAAACGTTTACATCCAATCAAACACTTGGTTCTGACCTCCAAACTAACGAGGGCAAAAACTCATAGCATACGACAATCCTCGTGTTTGCCTTAAAATGAAAGATTTTGTATACCTTGAAGGATGTGTTCCCCATGACATACAAAACCAAGATTTCTTATATGACACGTGTTCCACATCAAGATATAATGATGCTAAGCACTATTGACATCCAAGTCAACAATGAGAGATATGGCATCCTTCATGACCTTGATCAAGCTAACAATGATCAATATTATCAAAAACATTCTCAACAGAAGATTGGAAGAAATCACAACAATTAGAAAGACGACATAACAGATGGAAAGGATAATTTGACTTCCTTTTTCCCCTTATGCAGCTACATGAGACAATGAGAACAAGAAATGATAAGCTATTTAACATGAGTCTTAAAATGCAAAAAGATATGCACAATCAAACCTAGGTTGGGGTAGAGTAGAGGTTATTTTTTGTTAATTGTTAAGTAAATGTATCAAATGATTGCAATCAACACTATGGGTTGCACAATGAATGAATTCTTTCCTCTACCATAGAACACTACAAATTTTCAACAACGAAATGGACCCTAGAAAACAACAATAACTATGTCACCCAATTTTAATATTACTATTACCCAATAAAACTTTACAATATCGTGTTGGTTGACTTTGGTTGACTTTGGCATACACATGCCTCAGGTGAAGAGCATTAAGAATTGAAAAATGACAGAAATAATACTACTACTAATGTTTTGTACCAAAAATAATAATAAGATTAATAATACAAAACAAGAAACACCTAGTTAAAACTAAAACAAGGTCTCTATCAACACCCTCAAGTCATTTTTCAGCTCAAGTAAAATTAAACACATTCATATCTTAGTGAGCTTACAAGGTAGCAACCGAGGAAGAAAAAAAATTACGCATCAAACATGACAAGTATTGACGATAATGTACCCAACTGAACTAGAAAATATCACCTAAACTTTCTTCTGCTTCTACGTGTGGAGTCAAACCCTCAGGATCCTTCATGCTTTCCAACATCTCCACCTTCCGCCTTTTAACCCTACAAGATTTAAATATTCAGAACGCACAAACATGAATATCAATTTTATCATTCTCTCCCTTGCAGGTGATAACTATAGATATGAGCAAGATTTGGATGATATTATCTACTATTTGACTTTTCTAAACCTACATCTTCGCCTTTGCAGATTTAGCTAAAAACATCACATACAAAGTTCAGGTACTTTGTACATCATTCATCAAAAACCATACAGAATTGTAAACTAAAGAAGAAATGAAGGTCAATATATATAGTTTCACATTTATAGATAACATTGAATTCATAAACAAAATTTAAATACTCCAGCTAAATAGCTACAACAATGTAGTGTACAACAAGAAGAACCAGAAGAAGACTAGTGTGTACCCTCTCAAGTGCATGGCACCTGTACACTATATTCATGCCTACAGTACATTAATAAGCTATAGAAGACCTTATCACTACCATATTTGGATTTTATAATATCTAAAATTGTATGTAAAAAGGTTATCTCTAACTTTTGTTGCATTTACCGGAACTGTAAACCCAAACTTAAACATTAAAAAACAAAAAGAAAACATACACACAAAAATAAATAAACAAAAAACAAAAAGAATAAAGAAACCAAGACGGACCACCCTTTGTCAGTTCTAAGCTTTTTCACTATGAAACCAGAATGAATACAATCAAGACCGAACCAAATCAACCCAATTGAATCAGGTTGTTTTGGATTGAGTCACATAGAGCAGCCTAACGAGCACAAGAAAAATGAGGAAGTTTAAGAAGAGGACAAGCACAACAATTCTGATCAAGGAAGCAAGAAAATAATACATGTTGAAGAGAAGAAAAATGGTAAGGATAGTAAGAAGATGAGACAGATTATGGTGATGAAGACAAGATAACGATAATCAATTGAATGATTGGTTTCACGCCTATATTGGTTTTCATTACACACAAACTATCAACTGCAACGGATGCTTGTGAGTTTCAAACCTTAAAGACTATATTACACCTTTGAAGTGTTGTGTTTTTGCTGGTTCTTTGCTCCATGCTATTCTTCTTCTTTTTGATTTCTTATTGTCTTTTGTTCGTTTAGTCCTATTCGTGGCGCATCTTTGTGTCTTAACAAGCACAAACAAGATACTGAAAACCAATCTTCTGATGACAACTGACACTTGTGTCTAAGACCACAACCCTAAGCCATGGCTAGAACCACATAAAATTTGACCCAACAAAGTAATAAAATAAAATAGTTTTATCTGGTACAACTTTAGACCTAATAGAAGAAACAACTGGTACCTCTCAATATTGGGCTTAGAATCATCCTCATCATCATCGTCATCCTCGTCCTCATCTTCTAGGTCAGGCGATATGTCAGAAGTAGAATTCAACTCTGCATCAAGAAAGGCAGCAAAGTCTTCACTGCTTGACAAATGTACCGGAGAATCATTCACAAGACTCATCTGAAATGCCATCCAAGCAATAAGATGACCCCAGTTTCATGCACATAATTTGGAAGGAATGCACAAAAGGAAACGAATGAAGTTATGGGGAAATAAGCATCAATCGAAGCTAAAATTCTTAATTTTGGACCCAGTTCTAGTCCTCCATAACTAAATTCCAATGGAACATAGCCTGTTTTATTGACACATTGGTTTGGAACTAAAGTTCATCTTTCTTTTTATCTTATATAAGAGCACCCATATTTATCCCCTTCATGGGTTGCGACTTCATAATTCATGCTCTCCTAGTCGGCTGTTAGTAAACATTTGTATTAATTGTCAACAAAAATTTTACCCAAGTTCACAATATACAAATTATATACTCCCTCCATCCCAAAATAACAGTCCCTTTTGGGGAATCTAACTTTTTTTTGTAGTACAATTATTGTACTTTAAAAATATTAATTTTTCAAAATTACCCTTTGATGGTACATTGTTTTAAGAATATCAATTGTCATAATTATACTTTTTGCATTGTTAATGAAATTAAAAGAATGACAAAATAGGAAATTCATATTATTTTGGTCTTTGATTTTTTAAAATAGACTAAGATTTTGGGACAATGAAAAATAGAATAAGGTACTAATATTTTGGGACGAATGGAGTATTTATTTTGGTATTCACCTGAACTGACCCATGTTCATCCCTTGCCCCCTAAACTTGAATCCATTGTTCGGTTGAAAAATGCATTTGGTTGTGTTTGGTGGAGTTTTGAAAACTCAATTCCACCCCTTGGTGAGTGTGGTGTATGGTTAGAGTTTTCAAGAATTGATTCCACAACCACTTTTGAAAACACGTCTACCCAGTCATCCTCCCGAATGTCCGGCCGTTTGACAAGAACAGTGTTTGTGTTTTTTTTATTTTTTATTTTTGGCACCTGTTATTTTATATTTTAAATAAAAAATATTTTTAAAATTTTTTATGAGTTTTGAATAGAATTTTGGATTGTGTGTTTGGTTACGAGTTATAAGTTTTTAAATCAAATATCATACGTCACATCAAAAATTTCAAACTCAATTCAAAACTCATTTCAAAACTCATAACCAAATAAAATTTCCACACTCAAATCATAAGTCCAAAACTCACAAACTCAAAATACAACTCTATTCTCAAATTATAATTCTAAAACTCTACCAAAAGCTACCTTTATTTTTTTTCCTTTGTTCTAGTTATGAAACCATTGAACTAGTGGCGGACCCAAAAATCTTAGTTAGAGGGGGCCAAGTTATATACAATTGAAAATAAATTACAAAATTTATTTTATTACATTCTTACAAAAGTTTTGTAGGTATTGTACTAAAATAGTCACTTTTATAAGTATAAAAATTAAATGTTATCATTAAGTTTGCAAATAAATTTCAATCAATATTCAATAGAAATTTACAAAACAAAAAGTATCAAAACAGGATTATAAAGTACTTTTACATATTGTACAAAATAAAAGAATAAAAAATAATAACATATAAATATTTTTTCATAGTCATACTGAGTCATAATTAACACCAATTAAAGACATAATCAAAGGTCATTTTGATCATAACCAAAGCCACCACAAGTCAAAGACCACTTTGAGATATAATCAAACATCATGCATAATGGGACGTAACTAATTTTGATTTAATAATTTGTTGGTCCCACCACATAGTGGTCTATAACCAAACACTATAATGGTTTGTAATTAACATCAATTTAACCTATAACTTACATATGGTATACACTATATGTATTAATTAGGATTTTCAAATGGATGTAGCCCCCCTAGCCACCCCCAGTGTCTGCAGTTGCATTGAACTATGGCCAAACGAAGAAAAATAAAAAAGCCTAATTATATGTGTGTTATGCATGATATACAAATTATGTAAATTATAATACTCAGATTCGCAAGAAGAGTTACGCTCGGTTTGTTTGGGCAGAAAACATTTTGCCAGAGAAAACATTTTTTTTGATGTTTGGTGGAGGTGGAGGTGGGGTGGCAGCAGAGGTGATGGCAGTGGTTGGGTGACATCGGTAAGACTTTAGTCCAAAAAATGTGTCTTCAGCCTTTCGAAGTGGAAAATATTCCTACCCAACTATGTTTGTTTTTTGTTAGACTTTCATTTTCTATTGTACCAAACGCCAGAAAATATGAAAAAACCCAAACAAACGGATTGTTAATAATGATCTGCATTTCCCAAAAACAAAAGCATGAGAATACTTCATTAGACAGATAGAGAATCAAAATTTATGTATATACACATCAATTACATTGAAGCTTACAGAACTACTCGACATTGCTATCCAAGCATTATAGCTATTAAATACTCCACATATTGCTTTGTGTGTGTATCTATATACATGTATATCAACAGAGTTGCAAAGCCGACGAACAGGAGGAGTAAGATTGAGGAGTTTTACCAGGAATTGTGGTGGTCGCCGGTGAGGTTGCGGCGGCAGACGACGGTGCGGTGTAGCTAATCGCCGGAGGGAGGGAAAGGAGGGGGAACAGAATGCCGTTGCAGAGATTTCTAGGGCTTATGTCACAACCCTGTCTTGATTGGAAACTATTCTTCACCAATTAGATAATAATATAGGGTTTAAGATATTTGGTTTTATTTTCAGGATTCCCTTTTTAAGGAAATTGAAATTTTTGGGGTTTCTTGTGATTTTAGCGAATTTTTTATAATATTTTAAGTAATTTTTTTAATTTTTAAATATACTTAACATAAATATATTTAAAAAATATAATATTTGTGAAAAAAATTAAAAATTCCTTACATACTAAAAAATACAAAATATATATATTTAGTATATTTTTCGTATTCTTGTGTATTTGTTGATTTTTTAAAATATTTTTTTACAAATATTTTACTTTTTTGAAATATTTAAGTAAGGTGCATCTAAAAAAATAAAAATAATTTATTTAAAATTATAAAAATATTCACAAAAAACAAAAAAACTTAATTTCTAGAAAATTAAAACTAAATACAATGATTAAATTTGTAACTCATACGTATTGGATTTACCATAATGACTAAATAATTAAATTTAATCTTACATTCTCTTATTTGATCCATATAGTAACTTGTGTCAATATTTAATAAGATAAACATTAGGCGAGTAAATAAATTATATCCAACTTTACTTTAATTTGGTCATCATCACAATACTATAAGAAAAATGATTGATCTACCGAATTTGAGTTCGTCCAAATTTCCCGTATTACATAAGATAGACGTCCGACCGAATGACCTCCAGAATGATCGCCGAAGTCACCTTTGTTAACTACGATTGTCACTCTTGTTTACCGGTATGTCAACCAGCATTCGCCCAAATGACTGGCATGCACAAATTTAGACAATTCAGGCAAACCCAAATACGGTGGATATAGCAATGCTCAATACTATAATTAAATAGTTCAGCAATACGTATCATTGCAGTTCTACACTAATAATGCAACATAGTCGATTTCATATACCACAACATTGGCAACTTATTTAATATAGTCCTTAAGTAAGAAGTGCATGTAAAAGGTCCAATAATATCTTTTTTTATCAAAAACTATTCATGGTATAATTCATTCATTCTCATTAACTGTATTTCTTATATATTTCTCATTATGAATGGCAACTGCTATTTATCCCTACTTTTTCCCTTAGGACCTTTCATTTTTATTTTTATTTTTAAATTATAATTTTGTCAAAACATAAAATTTCATTTCTATCTTTATCTCTAACCCTCTAACCCTACTTTCCTAGACCCTAACCTTAATTCAATCGGCCATCCCTATCACCACTAGCAGCCACCGCTCATCCTCATCTCCACCCTTAACATAAACCGTCTACCTTCTCATTACCCCTAACGACAACCGTCACACCCCACTATGACATCCTCATTCGCGACCTCACCACTCTTCCATTCTGGCATCGCCTAAATCTATCAGCACCACCTCACAGCTTTCTTCTTTGTGAAACCTTAGCCACCGCTGCCTTCTTCAATCGCAAATCCTAGTCGTTGTTTCCTTTTGCAATCGCAAAAGAGAGAGAGAGAGAGAGAGAGAAAATGAGATATCGATCGCAACCAAGCGTGTGAGAGAGAAAGAGAGAAAGGCATTGTTTCTTTTTATTCTTCATCTTCTTCGAAGTCATCATCGTCCTCATCGTCCTCATCTTTGTTGTTGCCATTATAGGGTTGTTCATCTTCTTTTGTCAAGAATTAATAGTTACTTCTTTAGCTTTTCTTTGACAGAGACAATATAGAGATAGAAAGAGAGCTAGAAGCAAAGGGCAAAAAAGAAAGATAGAGAGGTAGACAACGGTGGTGGCGTCAAAGGGATATCACTAAAGGTGGTTGTGTTGTCAACTGTAAAAGAGTTGTCAAAATGGGAGGGGAGGGTAGGGTAGGGTAATGTGACAACCCTCACCACTGTTTACTGATAATACTACTGATTACTGCTAAACTATGACTGAACATGATTAAGTAACTGATTTGACTGACATTCTGAACCGATTGATTGAGTGTATTAGTTTAAGCGCATTTCTATCTGTTTGACTGTTAATTGATCTGTTCATATTTTAAGTGTCGATCTGTGAATTGAAGGCCTTATCGGCGGCCGAATCTGAAATTGATTAGTGTTTCATGTTTATTAGAATTTATGTGATTTTATGGTAAATTTAGTTGAAATTTGATTTGGTATGATTAAATTGGATTAAATAAGCTAAATTACATTGGTTGGACTTATCTACCATTTTGCCACTTAGTGGATTATTCTAGGACCATTTAGTTGACTCATATATGTTAGCCTTAGCACCTCTTCAGCCATTATTCAAGACTCAAAACCCAGAGAGAGAGAGAGAGTGTGTGTGTGTGTGTGTGTCTTGGGAGAGAATTGTTTCATCTTGAAATCTTGACTTGAAAGTTAGAGGAATTGAAGGATAATAGCAAATTGAGCTTCCATTCTTGAAATTAATGACCTAAGGTAGGAGAATCATCTTCTTGAACTTGTATTTAAGTTGTATCTTGCATGTTTCATGGAAGTTTGGTGATTAGAGTCTAGAATTGGTTCAAAATGTTGAATTGAAGCTTAAATCATGCATGTATGTATACATTGTTGAGTTTTGAGGTTGATTTCATGGAAATCCTCACATACATGTCCATATTCTAGCTTTGGTCCATGAATTCAGCATGTTTTTGGAAGGATTGACTCATTTGTTCTTGTATTAGAAGCTTTGAAGTTGATTAAATTCATGCATGTTGCATGTACATCATGTTCTTGAAGTTTTGTTTGGAAATGGGTTCAATTAAACTACCTTTGGGCTTTGATTTTGCAAATTGATCTTTGAAACATGTCATATTATGAGTTTTAAAGTGTTTTCCAGAAAATTAGCCCAAAATAATCGAATTTGATGCTTTAAATGTTGAGTTTCATGCTTGGAGACATATCTGGAAATTCCAGATTTTGGATCCGCGCTCAAGCAGAAAACTCCACGCTCGAGGGTACACTCTGAGTTCATGTAGTCCGCCTGAGCGGGGAAAGTAACGCTCGAGCGTGAAATGCGTGTATCCAGTACTTTGCATGTGTTTACAGTCCGCTCGAGCAAGAGAATGCACGCTCGAGCGAGGACTTGTGTCTCACGCTCGAGCGGGGGTTGAGCGCCGTCGAGCGTGAATTTCATGCATCCAGTACTTTTGCAGTCCGCTCGAGCGAGGAAAGTCACGCTCGAGCGTAGCTCTTTTGTCTGCATGTCCGCTCGAGCGGAGAAAGCCACGTTCGAGCGGGACCCCTATTTCAGCAAAAATTAAAAAAGTGTTTTAAAGTGCATCTTTGCATCCTCATTCCATCCTAGGCATTCATAGGCCTAGTTTAAGACATCTTAATAAGGATAATGCTATAGAACCACACCGAGTCAAGATAGGGACTAAGTTATTGTCTCCCAAACGTGCAACTTAGTGTGTGTTCATCCTGTAACTGTGTTGGGTTGGCATTCGAGGACGCTCATTAGCCTATCTGTAGCCCAGAATTCTGTGAGTAACAATGTTGTAAAGATATATTCAATCATGAATATTTTCTGAATGATCAACTGTACTGCTTTTTGAAATGATATTTCTTACTGAATGAATTTTTGTCCTATTTGCAAACTGTATTCGTGGCATCCATAGTAATTTACTGTTACTGCTATTGTTACAGAGATCTCTGTCGATTCCCATGTTGGAACCACTACTGTTTACTGATATGATGGCCATCAACTGACTGTTCGGTCTGTTAAGACCTACTGTACTGTTTTGCTATGGGATATACCACATATGACTACTATGGCTGAATGACTGATATACTATTATAACTGACTATTTTAAATACTGAAAGGACTTTCATTCTTAACCTCTTTACGCATATGTTATTCACTGGCCTTTAGCTCACTGTTTATATATATATGTAGGTGTCCAAGCACCAGATCGAAGCTAGGAGCGTTGGGTTTAACTCCCTTTTTGTCAAGCCAACCACTGTGTCTCACTGAGAGGTTCTAAGTCCTTCAAGCTAGGGCTTTTGAGGGTGTTTTAGATTCATCATTTCTATCTCTATTTTTGTATAGACTGACTGTGCCTGTATTGTACTGTTCTAATAGGGATTAGATCCCTGTCCTGGATGATTGTATATGTATGTATATACTGTTTTGGTTCTGAATGTGAATATGTTCGAAAAAGTCTTTTTGCATACAGACTGTCACAGCTCATTGGACATCTTTTATTACTGTTTTGACTTCTGCCAGCCCCTGTACTCTGTATTACTGTCTTTACTGTTAAGCAGGCCTTCGGTAATCACAGATTACTGGCCGGTTACGGTGCTAAACCCATAGGGGCGGGTTTGGGTCGTGACAGGTAAGAAGGAGGTTGTTGCTGGAAAGTTGTCGAAGGGGTTACAAGATGGAACTGTCAGCGGTGAGGGCTCCAACGATAAAAAGATTGCAATAGAAAAGTTAAGGATAAAAAGATGAGGGGTATGATTGGAATTAAGGTGAGGGTTTAAAGAGAAAATGGTAAGGACTCATTTAAGTGGATGGGAGTTCAAAAAAATAAGGGGACTAAAGTAAAGTAGTAGAGGCATTTAGTAGCACTCTAAATACAATAAGGACGATAATTTTAAATTAATTATATTGACGTTTATTTAGTAATATTAATTGAATTAAAACTATATACGGTACGAAAATATAAAAATGAACAACATATAATATATATTTTTGTTATATATATAATTAGCAAATGAGAATGAGAACGTGCTCCATATAATTATGTTAAAACTATAATTCTTTTTATATTTTATCCAAACTACAAGAGAGGTTAAAGTAATTTATTCTAAGAATTTATATTAGTGGTAAAATTATGTTGTGATCTCACTTCATTTCTCACTCTGTCTTGAGCTTTGTAGAAATATAACATATTTTAGAATTAATTACCTAAAAGTCCTATTTACAAATGTTATGGTAGTTCATGTTCTATCTAAGAATTTTTTGAACCAGTAAGTCCTATTTTGTAAAACTGAAAATATTATCAATTTTTCTCAATTTTTAAAACTAAGAATACTATCAATCTTGCATAGTAATGTTTTTCACTAACTAATAAAAATAAAAATAAAAACAGAGCATGAGATTAAACGTTTTTATCCTTCTACTTATTGGTTTGATTCAACTATCCAATAAAACCGAGAATATTAACAATACACAAAATTTTCAGTTTTGCACAAAAAATAATTTAGTTTTTTTAATTTAAAAAAATATTAAATTTTTTTTTTGCACGTAATTTTTTTTTATATGGTTTTTGTTAATTTGAAAGTTGATGTTTTAAAGATTTAAAAATTAAAATAAATGTTAAATTATAATGTTCCCTTATATATAATCATAAATGATAAACCATCATTGTTTTTGGGATATGGGTTGACTTTTTGGCTATTTTAACCTGGGGTTAAAAAGCCTCGTTTGGGATGAATTTTTTGATTTTTTTGACTTTTGTGAGAGAAAAATTGTAATGATTATGGATTAGATGTGATGTTTTGTCTGATTGGATTAAAAAATCTTTTCTTTTTTTTTTATGTGGCTATTTTAGCCAAAAAGGCTAGGGCTTTTTCTTCCCAAACAAGACAATTTCGACTATTAGAAATTTAATGGGACTTGAAGGTTTAAAAAAATCTTAGTTAGGATTTAATAGAGTATAAGTTCGTAAATTGGAACTTATGTGTAAATACCCCTATGTTTTATAATTTTGACATAAAAATATAGTAAGTTTCATAATTTTTTTCTTAAAGTTCAATAATTAATTAGTTTTATTTTTATCAACAATCGTTTGGGATGTTGGGTTGGGGTAGGTTGGGGATAAAATAGTTACAAAAAGACAACGTAGTGATACATGCACCAATTAATATACTAATTGGTGTACCAATTGATAATGTGACATAATTTAATAGGTTTTTGATATTTATAATTTGTACACTAGTTAGTACACTAATTAATGGATATAGTATCATTCAAAAGTCAAAATAGGCAACCATGATCATTTTATTTTTTTCTCTTACAAAGGTAAAAAAGGTCAAAAAACACTTCCCAAACGAAACTTTTTAACACTAGGTTAGTAGCCAAAAAGTCAAAAAAACTAGGGTAAATTACATTTACCTTCCCTGAGGTTTCTGACAAAAATAGGGACCTCCCCTATGGTTTGAATAATTACAGTGACCTCCCTTACTTTACCTGACAATATATACAAACCACCCTTCTGTTAACAAGTCGTTAGACAGGTGATAAAAATTTCTTACATCAGCATATTATGGTGACTGAATACCAAAATTACCCTTTGTTCCTTGTAACCAAACAACCCACAACATCACAAACAAACATTGCTCTTCTTCTTTTCCCTCCTCTCCCACTCCTCCACTGGTAGCATTACTGCCATCACATCTCTCTCTCTCTCTCTCTAATCCTTACCACTTCCATCTCCTTATTATCCATTCCAAACACAACATTAAATTTATACAAAAATTGTAAGAACTAGTAGACTTCATAATAGCATGATTTGTCTCTGCGCAGAAGTAACAATTCATAATATTTGGGAACTATAATATGCAGCAAACAGAAACAACTAGAATGGCCTTAACATATACATACAAATTTGTAAATTCATATTATTAGGCCATCCAGATTTAACATGAAAAATAAAAAATAAACTAAATTAATTTTTAAAAAATAAAATAAAATCAAAGAATGCATGCTACACAGGCAATAAAAGTAAAATTCAAATAAAATGCTTCTCAAACAGATTCATTGTTCAAAGATTAAAAATAACCCAATAGATTTCAAAGAACTATGGTCCATATCTACCGCAACCCAATAATGAAATTGGGTTTCAGTTGGTCCAGATTTTGGCATCTATAATGTATTGTGAACCATCATGCCAGAGAAAATGAAAATTAATGAAAAAGAATCCAAAAGAATAAAGCCAATCATGTTCAATTCCTTTTTCATTACAAGCAACAATAAATAAAGCTCATAAATCTGTTCTATTGTAACAATGAAACTGTATGGATTAAACAAAAATCAATGGTTGAGAAGGCAAGAGAAGAAAAAAGTATGGTTTAAACAAAAATCAATGAAATCTGGTTTCAAAGAAGAAAAAAGGAATAGAAAACAAGTCAGCAAGATTTATGAACTTTTGCATCTATCAATGACTACCAGAATGCTTGGTGTGCAAAACTTATGTTTCCTGTTTCTTCAACACTATCCCAATCTTAGGCCCACCATTGTCATCCTTGCAATCAAAAATAGATAATGCTCAATTTTTATCAATTGATGCCATCTTCCCATTTCATTCTCTTGCCGTTCGTTCCCCTTCTCTCTTCCTCTCTTTCTTCTTTTTTTTCTTCTTCCGATATCGTGACCAAGATGGCAACCAACCGTCACAAACCCAGATCGGTCAACACTGCTACCATCATCGGTCAACCCAAATCGGTAAGCGACGGACGGCGGAAAGGGAGTGGAGGAAGAAGAAGAGGAGGAAAATGAAAGACGGCAGTAGCAGACGGTGGAGAGAAGGGGCACTGGTGAAAAAGAGCTTTTTTTTTTCTCTCTCTCTCTCTCTCTCTCTCTTATTTCTTCAGAAGGTTTAGATTGGTAAATGGAGGAAGGGAAAGGATCAATATAAATTATTGGGTTAAAAAAATATTAAAGGGTATTTTTGTCTTTTTGTGCTCAAGTAAATGGGTAATATGGTCATTTTTTATAAGCAAATAACGTCGTTTGAGCAAAATTGACGGATTGGGGGAATCTTGATATTGTCAGGTAAAGTAGGGGAGGTTACTGTAATTATTCAAACTACAGGGGAGGTCCCTATATTTATCAGAAACCTCAGGGGAGGTAAATGTAATTTACCCAAAAAACTAAAAAACCAACCCATATCCTAAACGAAGCTTTAATTATTTGATAGTTATATAATGAGATATTTTCTATTGTCATCTACGTTTATATTTCAACTTATTTATTTTTTACATTTTCACATAATTTTTTTTATAGTTTTTGTCAATTTGAAAGTTGATGTTATAAAATTTTAAAAATTAAAATAAATGTCAAATTATAATGTTTCTTTATATATAATCATAAATGATAAACCATCATTGTTTTTGAGATATGAGTTGATTTTTTTGCTATTTTATTTTAACCTAGGGTTAAAATATCTCGTTTGATATAGACTTTTTAGTTTTTTTGATTTTTGTGAGAGAAAAATTGTAATAATTATGGGTTGGATGTGATGTTTTGTCTTATGTGGAATAAAAAGCCTATTTTATTTTTTTGTGCCTATTTTAGCCAAAAAGCCTGGGACTTTTTTTTCCCAAACGAGACAATTTCGACTGTTAAAAATTTAATGGAACTTGAAGGTTCAAAAAAATCTTAGTTAGGACTTAATAGAGTATAAGTTTATAAATTAAAATTTATGTGTAAATGCCCCTATATTTTATAATTTTGACATAAAAATATAGCAAGTTCTATAATTTTTTTCTTAAAGTTCAATAATCTACGTAGCATTTAGTTTTATTTTTATAAATAATCGTTTGGGAAGTTAAGTTGGGGCAGGTTGGGGATAAAATAATTACAAAAAGACAACGGTGGTGCTACATATATCAATTAATGTATTAACTGGTGTACCAATTGATGGCGTGGCATAATTTAATAGGTTTTTGGTACTTATAATTTGTAAACTAGTTAGTATACTAATTAGTACATATAACATTATTCAAAAGCCAAAATAGGTTTTTTAACCTCAAGCTAAAAATTATTATATTCAAACCATAGTCATTTTATTTTTTTCTGTTACAAAGGTAAAAAAATCCAAAAAAAATACTTCCCAAACGAAATTTTTTAACATCAGGTTAATAGCCAAAAGGTCAAAAAATTAAAAAATCAACCCATATCCCAAACGAAGCTTTAATTATTTGCTAGTTATATAATGAAATATTTGCTATTGTCATCTACTTTTATATTTCAATTTATTTATTTTTTACATATTCACACCATCTATGCTAATTTTGATCCATTAACCTTACTAAAATAAAAATTAGTATACTTATGTCAAAATTATAAAAATTGTTATATTTTCACCCAACCTTATGAAAGGCCAGTGTAATTTACGATTATTTTTTTTTTTCTTCACTTCTAAACACAAGGATAGAATCACCTACACATTTAATGTGAACCTCATCATGTCATGTTTAAATTGAAAAATATGATCTTTTTTGTTTAGTATGAGAAAAATAGAATAAAATATAAAATTATATCATATATAGCATTACTCTTATTATTTATTAAATCACTTAGAAAGAACCTATTTTGTTTTTAAATTGGTCCAATGTTTGTCTCAAATTTTTTTAAGTAATAATCCGCTTACCTGGTTAACTTTATAACTTTTGTGTTTTTTAAACAAAACTTAAAGTTAGTTTGGCAAAAAAAAAATTTACTTGACAATTTAGAAAAGATGTATTATTTCACTTTGTTTGGTTTAGTTTTTAAAATATAAATTAGTTTGATAAAATTAAATATTAAAAAATAATTTTAAATTAAAAAATAGAAATTTATGTAAAATTTAAAAATGTGAATCAAATTCATTCTTCTAATTGTATCTTAAGACACACTAATTTTGAATTTACATCATCAAATCTATTTGTACACAATAATGTACAAAAGACATTATTGAGGTCTACACACCACAACACTTATTAATTGGAATAATGATATATGTGATATATGTATCAATTAATATACTAACTAGTATACTAACAAATGATATGTCATAATTTTAGAAATTTTGAATATTTATAATTTGTATAATAGGTGATGTCAGTAATAATGACATAACACTAGTTAGTATATTAGTGTGTATATTAATTGGTGCATGTAATATCACCATATTAATTGAGAATTAAGTGTCGCCATACAAAATATGTACACCAAAAACAGTAATAATAACAAATAAAAAGAATTAAAAATGCAAAAAAGAGGCTAAATATTATTCTCTTATATCAGATAATTAGATCAAATCAGTGGCACAACTACTTTAGTTATAATAACTCTAGTGTGTGTGCATTCTTTAACCTTTTTTATTTATTTATTTATTTTCTTTCTTTTAATTCCACTAAGTATGCCCACGCCTTTGTTTTTTCCCTCCAATCTGCACTTGACACGTGGTCTCACATTTCGCTTCATCCTCTACCCAATCATCTCTCACAAGTGATTGTTGATAACATCTGAACGCCACAAATAACATGAACACTGCATGGGATGTAAATCAACAGGGAAATGCTAGGTGTCATGAAGAATTTTCACGAAAACTGTCATGAAGAATTTTCATGAAAACTGTCATGAAAATCATCTGCACCGTTAGATCAGGTATGTGTCTCATGATCCAACGGTGCAGATGGTTTTCATGACAGTTTTCATGACAGTTTTCATGAAACGTAGCAGGACCCAAATCAATAATGCATGTGAGAAAAACCCAAAATATTATCAACAATTTATGTATGTGTTATTTATTTTACAAAATTGATTTGCACTTTTTTAGTTTAAATTTTGAAATTTCATGTTTAAGTACTTGTAATTTAAAAAGTTAAGATATATATATATATATATTTTAATTTTAGTTTATTTATTTTTTGGAGACTTATTTATAAGTCATTTTTCGGACACTTATGCTACGCTAAGTCCTGTGTAATTTTTTATAGAGTCTCAAGTCCTATTTAGATAGGAATGTATTCCACAAGATCCTATGAGTTGACCATATATAGGAAATTGAATGTTACCATAGAAAGTAACATTTTCACATTCAATTAAAAAAACGAAAACTTAGTGAGTTTGCGAAACGACGTTACGTTACGTTACGTTTATGTAGGTGACATGTTACGTTACGTTTATGTAAGTGTCACGTCACGTTACGTTTATATAGATGTCACGTTACGTTTTGCAAACTTAATCTATGGCAACATTCAATTTGCTATATAGAAAATTGAATGTTATCATGAAAGTAATATTTTCACATTCAATTAAAAAAATCAAAAATCTAGTAAGTTTGCGAAACATGATAACATTCAATTTGCTATATAAGAAATTGAATGTTACCATAGAAAGTAACATTTTCACATTCAATTAAAAAAATAAAAAACCGAGCAAGTTTGCGAAATGTAACGTGACATGTTACGTTACGTTTATGTAGGTGTCACGTTACGTTACGTTTATGTAGGTGTCAAATGTGTTAACAAACTTCATACATGACTTATGGGAACATAAGTTTTTTTTGTAAGACCATATGTATCAAAAATCTCCCTAATAGGACTTATAAATAATTTTCTTTTTATTTTTTCAGCTTAAAAAATATGCTCAAAAAGCTATATTTTTAAGTTAAGTTTGAAATGTTTTTTTATTTTTTAATTTTTTTTTAAATTACAAATAAGTTTTACCAAACAATCTTTAAATTGTTAAACTCAATTTGTTTTTTCAAATTACCAACAAATTATTTTTTTAGATAAATGTACGAAGTTGACCTTTTCTTATAACTGTCCAAAAAGTTTTGGATTTTTTTATTGAAAAGAAAAACAATAAATAAAAATGGTAGATTATTGTGCATACTTAACAAGAAAAATAAAATAAAATTTGTTGTACATTTATATAGCCAAAGTTCTTATCAAAATATGATAGAAAGTTATTGTGAGGTTTATATCTTTAGCTATTCATAAACTTGTAAATTTGTATTAATATAAGAATGGTTATATATATATATATATATATTTATCATGTTTTGTTTTTTTATCGGATGGCATACTCACAAACACAAATACAATAGATTCACATTAGGCTAATATAGTCAAAAAATCAAATGCTATATAAATTATCACATCACTTTCTCTATTTTTCTGTATATCTTTTCTTAAGAAGTTAAAAAATCAACTAAAATAGTCAATTTCTAAATGCAATTATATGACTCAAATGGATAAACAATACGTAACAAAAAAAAGTTTGATATGTTTAATCTTTGCACGAATCAAGGCATTCAGTTAAACACTGTATAATAACTATACGATTATCAAAATTTAACTAAATCTAATATTATGTTTATGTGTTTTTAAGACTTGTCGACTTCACAAAACTACCTATATTGAGAAATAACATTCAAACCATTCGAGCTTTGAAAGAGAACTTGAGGTGAAAAATATATATACTATACATTATTTTTTATAGAAAACCTAAGAGTATGCATTATTATATGTACTTACTATTATTCATGCGTATATATAGGTATGAATGAAATGACAAAAGTGTCCTTACCTGCCCATATGCGAGCTACGACCGATGAGAGGTTCCATACAAGGGCAAAGATGCCAAAAGCCACAGCCTTCTTGTGTGAGCATGATTCGCAAGCGTCTCTCAATTGTCCAATCCAAAATTTACCTTTAATAACAAATAAATAAATGAATAAAGAAGACCACTCTCATATAAAATATGTTTTCATGTAAATTACAAAGAAATCAAAATTTCCACATAAATTTTGTTGTTCAGGTCAGTAAGAAACTTATGAGATCCATATGTGTAGATTTTGCGTTGTGAAAATCTTAACCAAAAAAAATTAAACTTTCCTGTAACTTTTGTTTTCTTGGTAAATGAACTGTTAAATTTAAATTTTTCTTGTAAAATTCTAATGTCAAATGAACATAATATATACAAGAAAATAAATTTCTTTTTCCTTTATATATAAAATTCATCACACTTGAACCGAGTTCAAAAGATTGATTTTAGTGAATAAGATGTTTTTTTTTTTAATATATATATAAAAAAAAAAACTCATCCATATGTATTTGCTTAGAGGCCCATTATTAAATCTATATTCTTAGGGTATGTTTGATTAGCACAACTAATAATGAAAAGATTAACAACCCATGATATTAGTGTAAGATTAATTATCCATCTAAATTAGTGAGATATATAATTACTTCTTGTTCACATTTATTTTACGATAAATATGGAAATATATAATCTCAATTATATGTATGTATTGCGTAATTAGTTGGGAATTAAAAAATTCGTCAAATTTGTTTGATAGAATGACTATTAGAATATAATCTAAATAATAAAAATTACAACCAAACAATATAATGTAAGTCTCACAAATTAATAATCTCAATCTAATGTTATAATTTGCTCAATCAAACAAGCTTTCTATCTCTTTGCACATACTAAGGAAAAAGAGAAAAAGAAAAAATAAGAAAAAGAAAAAGAGCAGTTATGTGATTCATGAGACACAAGACCTATTTAGTGCAACTTATTATAAAATAAAAATTAATAATAACAAAACAAAAGTAAAAAACGATCATCCACCATTTTCTTTCACAAAGACTTCTAAATAAAAATTTAAACAACTCATATAAACTGTCTCTTTTGGAAATAACATAAAAAGTCAAAAGTCAATTTTTAATTTATTTTGGATCATATCATCTTTTTTATTTTTTACACATTTTTTTAAAAAGTTAAAAAAATTAACTTTTAACCAATTTCTCAAAACAACCATCAAATATCACACTGACTGGGGTAGAGCATAGAATGCTTTGTGATAAATTCAAGTGTATTGTGGTGTGGTTTATACGAATGTTTACTTATAAATTAAAACTTGATAATTTAAAAGTAGAAGTTAAAAAAAATTAAAAATTAATTTTCAAAATTTATTAAAGTTATTTTTTATTAATAAATTATAAGCAAAAACGTAGAAGTTAAAAAAAAAAATAGAAGTTAGTCTTTTTTTTAAACTTATTTAAGTTATTTCTTATTAATAAATTATAAGCAAAAACTGTACTAAACAATCTAGCATAGACTCTCAGAATAAATAAAAAAAATTATAAGCCGCTCAGATAAATTGCACCAAACAATACCATACTCTAATGTTGCACTATCATACACATACTTGTTGACAAATGTTAAAAATTTATAATTTATAATTTTAAATCCATCCACAATGATTTAAGAAAGAGTTAAAATTTTATGATTGACAAATCAAAACTTAACATTTATTATTTAAAATTATTGTACACCAAATTATATGAATTTTTATTTAGAGATTTTAAACATTCTCCACTTAAAAAATACTAAAAAAGAAGGTAATAAATAAATAAAGAGCAAATTATAATAAACTTAAACTATGACCAATTTGCTTTTTGTTCCTCTAAACTTCAAAACTTAACAGTTAAACCACCTTAAAATATTATCTTGTTACAGTTAATCATTTCTATTAGAATTTTGTTAGGGATTTACACAAAATTAAATCATATATAAAGCACATCACACATTTATTTAATTTTTAAGGCAATAATGTATTTATCTAGTGATTCTGTTTGCACTTTACGTCTAAGATAAAAAAGACAAAATACAAATGAAATTACTAAATAAGAGTATCATTGCTTTTAAAAAATCAATAACGGATATTATTATTCTAAAAAATAATAAGTGTGTCATGTATTTCACACCTGAATTGATTTCGTTAAAATTCCAAGACAAAATCCTAACAAAATGTATTGAGTGTAAAATGATGATAATTCAAAGTAGTTAACTGTTACATTTTGAAGTTCAAAGGGACAAATGACAAATTAATTATATAGTTTAAGAAGGTTTATTGTAATTTACCAATAATTAAAAAAAAAATATTATGCACTAGTCGTGGGACAAATTCAAATAGTGTCATAATTTGTTATTAATTGATTAAAATTATGGGATCTAATATTCTTCCCTAACCGCTTCGCTTCCTCCCTTTGGAAAGCAAGTTTTTGCACAAAAATAGCCAAAACATTCAATCACATCCTTCTTTTTACTTTTTTACACATATTTAATAAAATGTTAGTAAAAAATTAATTTAAATAGTCAATTTTCAAACGAGCTCTAAAACCTCGTTTGGAAACATGTTATTTTAATATTTTTTTTTTGAATTTTTTGCTAAAATATGAGATAAAAAAGAAAAATGCTAGAGACTCTCAAAAGATTTATTAAAAAAATTCTACCAAATGTTTCACATGGCTATAAGATTCATACCATGTGAGTCTTATATGTGTCTTACACCCACGTGAAACATTTGATAAATCTTTTTAGTCTCTAGAATTACTAGGAAAAAAAAAATATGTTTGAGATAATTTTTTGACTTTTTATAAAAAAAATAAAGAAAAAAAGGAGAAATCTTTGACATTTTTATGCAATTTACTATTTTTTTTACTTATTTAATGATTTTTTTTTAAAAAAATTAGGTTAAAATCAACAAATAATATTAGAGATCATGGAAAAAAATCATGAAATATTTCATGAATTTTTTTTTATTTTTTAATTAATATATAATATTTTATTATATATATAATCTAATAATAAAAAATCTTTCATAACCATCCTCATAATATTTTCTCCATAATCCCTATCATTACTCAAAATCAACCCTTCCTAAACAATGCTTGAGAATTACAAACAGTAAGCATAGTGGAGAGTATTATTACCGTAAGCAGTGATGAGCGTGGAATACGATGAGCATATCTTTGGTACGCTGAATACTCCAAAAAATCCTGTTCACACCACACCCAATTGTCACACCACATCTACTAGTTAGTGCAAACCGACAATCCATAATATAAATCATTAAATAATGCTCATAAAATTTTAACTTTTTGGTTAGATCTGTTTGGTTCCCGAGAAAAAATTGGAGAAAACTATCCGGTAAAAATAAGCATTTATGGGATTCCCAAGAAATATTTATCACGTAAAATTATGTAAAAATGCTACACTAGGATTAAACTTGTGGCACATTCCTCGTGTATCAAATTGGAGTTATTGTATAATTATTTAAATTTTATTAACTAATATTTTAACAAATTTTTAGCAATTGTCATGGATCCCACAATAGATCATGCCAATTAGTAAAATTATTCAACTTGTTTGATTTGAATTTTTAAGATTAATTTTTTTAAAAATTATTTTTTTTATTTTTGTTATTTTTTTGTTTTCACTAATTTTTTTAAAAATATTCTAAGTAATTTTTTTAATTTTTAAATACACGTAACATAAATACACTTAACAAATATAAAATTTGTAAAAAAAATATTTAAAAAATTCACTAAATATCAAAAATATTAAAAAATTCAATACATTTTTCATATTCTTGTGTATTTATTGATTTTTTAAAATATTTATTTATAAATATTTTATTTTTTAGATACATCTAAATAAAGTGCATTTAAAAAAGTAAAAAAAATTGTTTAAAATTTTAAAAATATTCACTAAAATAAAAGAATTAAAAATTCAATTTTCAAAAAATTATATCTAAAAAATTAAAACCAAACACAATGATTATTTCTTTGATAGTGAGAATTGTAAAATGATTTAAGTTTTTTTTAACCTAATTTATTTTGCAAAGATAAACATATTTTGAAAATGTTACTTTTTTTTATATCGAGTCAATAAATTTATATACATTGTAAAAGAAATAATTAAATTTGCACATTTATACATTCAAATTCAATTCGACTAAATATCGTTCGAGATTTTATCGAAAGATAAACAAGTTAAATTTGCACATTTTGAAATTCATTCATTAAAATTTTAAATTAAGCCTGAACAATCTTTTTTTTTAACAACAATTTAAACACTACTATTCAACTTAATTAGTTTACACCGTCTCTGGATCAGGAATTTGAAAAAGAAAAATAAAATTAAGCAAAAATTTAACTTACACTTCATTAAAAAAAAATTTATATTTTTTTTTTCAAATCTCATCCCAAATCCATAATCCAAACACTCCTTACAATTTTATTTATAATTGATGAGACTCCAATGTAACACTTATATTGCCACTTGGCGAAGGTAAAATAGACTTTTAACTCCACTAAAATGATGAATAATAATGAATAAAAAAGATTAGTCAACAAATTTAGCACCTAAATTTATAAGAAAATTACTATTCATACTCTACTTTTGCTTTCTATCCTTTAAATTTTGTTCTTAACCAAAACACAATATGGAGTGTGAATAGCCAGTGAGGGGTGTAAATAACAATCTCCATTTTGAAAATTCAAATGAAATCATAACTCACCCAATTTGGCCATCTTCCAAATAGTTATGGAGCTGCCACACTTTGCCAAAACAAACAGCATGATTGCCAACTGACAAGGTCACATTTAAAAACAATAAAACATCAAGAAGAAAGAATACTATAGATCTATACTACAAATTCAAATTATGATACTATAGAAAAGGAAAAAAGAGTTGCCTAAAATTCCTATTGAGTGGATCAAATTCATTTTGAAAGTAATATTCACATCATCAAGTTTAAATCTATATTATAGATTCAAATTTTAAACATTATTCTGATATTTTTTCTGAAAAACAATAGAAAATGAGTGAAATGAAACTCACCTTCATTGTAGTGGCAGGATCTCCACAAAAAAGGGCTCTGAACTTTAGAAGAAACTCATTCAAATAAGGAAGAATCATTTTTACTAACCATACTGCCTCTTCTTCCCCAACAACATAGTCTTGGTTTGTATCATCTCCTCCTATGACTCCCCTGTTATTTTTTCCAAAATTATACCCAAAAAAAAAAAAAAAAAGGCAAAAGAAACCATCAAACAAGTCTTTAATTAACACCTATGTGGTAAATGAACTTTCCCATAAAAAATAAAAAAGAATAAAGGGAGTTTCAAATGAATAGGAAACACGCAAATAGAAAATCAATATAGTGCAAGTGAGACATGTGTCTGGTGCAAGTGAGAACTGTGCGAAAATGACATAGTTCTCACTTGCACTTTCTCAATTTGCAATTATTTTTCTCTTTTTCATTTATTTGAAGTTCTTCATTTAATAAATTACCTGCAAATAATGGATCGGAATAAGAAGATTACAGCAAGATAGACAAGACCCAGATAAGAAACCACAGTTATGAAGCTGTAAAAGTCATCAAAGTGTGTTTTTAGCTCTGTGCTCTGTTTTGAAACAGGGGACGAGTAAAATGAACAAGAAAAATTGGATAATGAGCATGGTTAGAGTAGTTGTGTTGTGTCATATGAGCTTGGAGTATTATTTCTGACCTGATATTGATATCTTTGGTGTAAGATGATGCAATTATGATAAATGTTCCAATACCGAACACGAATGCTGATTTCGAGACATCTCTCCACATTACCAAATCAAATGTTCAAATTTAACAAACATCACAAAATGAATGCTTGAAAATGGAGAGGTATAGTGAAGTAGCATCCAAAAAAAAAAAAAAAGAATTCAAATCCATCCATCCGTGAAAACTTGCCTAAACTCTGCAATTTATTATGGGTTTGAGAAATCCTCTGGAATCCAGTCTGGGTTTCAGGACTCCTCTGGAATCCATGTGACATTGGAACTACAAAGCAACCAAAATTGAAACACATTAAAGATTAACAAAGGTAAAATGTCATAATAAGTGAAAATAAAAATCAGTGAGATGTTAGTAAAGCGAGACTCTTACTTGGTTTAGTTTTTTTGGGAGTTGGATGAGTCCTAGAGTGGTTCACTAAAGTAGTAGTCTGTTTTGTCACTATTGGTGAGATGGGTAGTGGTTTTTCTTGAACTTTATGCAACATTTTCTCCTCATTCACAACCTGTTTGGGCTTTTGTTCTGGTATGCTAATTTTCTTAACATCAAAGCTCTTCTTCTCTATCTCAATCTCAATTCCCTCATCCAATGCTTCATCCCAATCTTCATCATCATCATCATCATTTGCCACCAATTTTGGAGCAGATTTGACTTCACCCATATTGCTCAAACTACTAGAAATGACCTTTTCTTCACACACACCACACTCTTTGCAAGTTTCATCAGATCTAGTCTCATCAATTCCAACTGGGCTCTTTTCAATTGCCACAACAGACTCAACAAAAGCCTCGCTCGACTCCGGTTTCGTCACCTTCAATTCAAATGAATTCCTCCCAGTTCCATCACCCAACCCATCTAAATTTTTGCTTGGACCATCCAAAGATTTATTTGAAACCAATTTTGTTTTTGTATCTACAGATTCATCCAAAGCCTTATTGAACTCTGGCTTCACTTTCCTCAATTGAACTAAATTCCTCTCAAATCCATCATCAGATTCACCAATTAACTTATGGGATTCAGACTTTGCCTTCCTAACCTGATTTGGGTTTCTCGCAGTTCTTTCAACAAACACATTTAGCTCCTTAGATTCCTCAGATCTTGTCTTCATTTTGTGAATTGGGCTTCTCTCAATTCCATCAACAAACACACTTAGTTGCTCAGATCTTGATTTCTTTGACTGAACTGGGTTTTTCTTGATTCCATCAGTAGATACACTCAACTCCTTACACTGTACATCCAAATTCTTGTTTATTTCAGATCTTTGCCTTACAATCTGAATTGGGCTTCTCTGAAGCCCATCAGAATTCTCAGATTTCCATGTCTTCCTCTTGCCACTGACCCCAATAGGACTTGGTTTTGGTCTCAAACTTTTGTCACCACTCTCTTCTGAGTTCTCTTCTTCACCATTGAAGACTTTGATTCCTCCTTTGATTTCATCACTCTTCATTCTGCTCTCCCAAACAGAACCTGCCACCACACCATTTCTTGTTGTGCGCTTTCTTCTACCCACCTCCATTTCCTTATAACTCTCTCTCTCTCTCTCTAGTTTCTCCTGTAATGAGTACACTACGGACACTGGTTTTTTTCTTTTTTTTCTTTGAACGGAGGGGCTGTGGTTGTTATCAATGGAATAGAGTAAGACTTTGAGATGAAGAAATGGCGGTTGGTGTGATGAAATGAAACGCTGGAGATAGAGGGGGAAGAGAAAGGAGAGAGATTTATAATCATAATTTTGATCCCTTCATTCAATGTATTGTGTGGATGGAGTTTTGGAAATACCGTTTTACCATATATTTTAAAATAAATTTCTCTTTTAGTGTGTGGATGGAGTTTTGGAAATGTGATTTTACCATATATTTTAAAAAAAATTCTCTTTTATGTTTGATTTTTTTTTTCTCGACTGTAAAAAGTTGAGAATTTTTGAATTTTGGGTTTATTCGGTTATCTTTTTGGATGTTTTTTTTTTGGACGTTTGGCTGGTTAATCAAAACAATGTAATTTTTTTTTTGCAATTCGTCAATTGCCACTTGTTATTTGAAAAAAAAAAATGTTTATTTTTGATATTTTTTAAATATAAAAATTATTTTTTTAGACCAAAATGACAAATTTTTTTTTTTTGAATTGAATGTTAAAAAGAGTTTTTTTTTTGGGTGAATAAAATTAAAAAGAGTTTGATTTATGCATTTTGAATAGAATATTCAATAGAGTTTTGAGTTGTGTATTTGGTTATAAGTTATAAGTTTTTGAATTAAGTTTTAAAAACTATTTTCAAAACTCATAATCAAACAATTTTTCTAATTTCATATGTCAAATCAAAAATTCAAAACTCAATTTAAAATTCTTTTCAAAACTCCTAACCAAGCAAATTTTCTCTTTTTAAATCATAATTTCAAAACTGACAAACTCAAAATACAACTCTATTCTCAAATCATAATTCTAAAATTTTGTCAAAAGCTACCACTAGAAATAGAATCCTTGTTTGTCAAAATTTTTAATATAATTTTTTTTTTTAAATTTTAATACGTTAAACACATGATTATGTATTTTAATTCAACTCACATTTACTAGTTATATGTAGCTAGCCTTCAACGGCTAAGTAAAATATATTTAATCATTAAACTCAAAATACAACTCTATTCTCAAATCATAATTCTAAAACTCTACCAAAAGCTACCACTAGAAATAGAAACCTTGTTCGTCACAATGTCTAATATAACTCTTTTTTTTAAAAAAAATTTAATACATTAAACACATGATTAGGTATTTTAACTTAACTCACATTTACTATTTATATGTAGCTAGCCTTCAAAGGCTAGGTAAAATATATTTAATCATTATGATCATTTCCCTCCATCTTTGTTACTGATATAACATTCTATAAAGTTAATAGTATTTGAATGAATAACTAAAATAAAGAGTATGGTTGGAGTAGAAACATGAAACAATTTATAGATAAAATAAAATATATATTTTATAGTAATGTTTAAATAGGTAAAATACATATTAGTGTTGGAGTTGCTCTTTTTTTTTTTTTTTGAGCAATGCTATATATTTAAATTTTTATTGACAATATTACTAAATATATATATATATATATATTTTATGGACAGTGTGCCGTTTTGGGAACAAAATAAAAAGTCACGTTTTTGGACAAAATGTCCAAAAACGCAAGTGCCAAAAACGCAACAAAATTGGTTTGGGAAGTGTCAAAAATGCAAGTGTAAAATTACAAATTAGGGCCTATGACAAAAAATAATAATAATAAATTTGTTATGTTGGATAAGGGTATTTTGGTCATTTTAATTTGATTTGACACCATAAACAAATATTAAACTAAAAAGTCAAAAGTCAGCTTTTTACTAACTTTCCAAATCACTTTCCAAAAAGCTAAAAAACTTGATAAAAAGCCAAAGACCAGCTTTTTACCAACTTCCCAAAGCACCCCAGTATTTCTCTATAGTTAGACCCAACTGAGCATCCTGTTGGGCCTCTGTATGCCCACCATGGGGCCCATATCTATAATTTGAATCATTTAATATTTAGAATTCTGTAAAAAATCACGTAAATCGAATATTAGTAGTCACTTAATCAAAGCACATTTGTGTCAACAAATTATTTTTAAAATCATAGTTATCATTAACACAAATTTGTAGTGGCTATCAGTATCTGATCAATGTGATTTTTTATAAAAATGAAGTACTTGACGAATCATAAATATTGAACGATTCGAATTATCGATGTAAGCGCCATGGTAGGCCCACGAAACCCAACAGCGCACTCCAATCCGATTTCAAATTAAAGAGAAGGCAGGGCCTTGTGTTTTTATAACCAATTACATTTGATCTTTTGTAATTTTAATAATATTGTTAGTATTCGGAGAATTCTTCTTCTTTTTTATTTTTAATATTTATATACTTTTTTGATGGGGAATATTAATTATACTTAGTATGATTATATGTTTATATAACAGTCATGAAGAAATTATAATTTTGAAAAAATTGAGATAAAGTGATAAATTTTACAAATATTAATAATTAAAATTTTAAATATTTTATGAATCTATAATTATTTTCTGAAGATACAATCAAAATGTAATTTATCTTTCATTTTATTAAGGGTTGAGATTTTTTCGAAACAAGACTTTCGATAAGACTAACGAGTCCGAACAGTACAGTAAACTACAATCCATATCTGGAATGTGTGTTTGGTAACGTTTACATTTTCAGTTTATATTTACAAAAATTTTATAAATTGATTTTTGTTTATTTTTAAAAAAACATAAATTACAAACACGTTTGATAATTGACAAAATGTTTAAAAAATTATAAATATATATAACAAAAGTGAGAAATGGCAAGCGGTGGCAAGTGGCGGCGGAAGACAGTGATGGAAAGTGGTGACGGTGAGTGGTGGGTAGCTAGTGGCGGGTGGGTGAGTGGGTGACGGTGGCGGGTGGTGGGTGGTGGTGGTGGTGGTAGTGGTGGCGGGTGGTGGTGGCAGGTGGGTGGCAGATGGCGGGTGGTGGCGGGTAGGTGGCGAGTGGTGGTGGTGGTGTGTGGATGTGTGACGGTGGCGAGTGGTAGGTGGTAGCGAGTGGGTGGTGGTGGTGGTGATGGTGATGGTGATGGTGATGGTGATGGTGGGTGGTGGGTCGTGGTGGTAGGTGGGTGGCGGGTGAGTGGTGGGTGATGGTGGGTGGCTGGTGGTGACAAGTGGTGGATGGTGGGGGCAGGTGGGTAGTGAGTGGTGGTGGTAAGTAGGTGGCAGGTAGTGGTGGCGGGCGGTGGATGGTAGTGGCGGGTGGTGAGTGGTGGCGGGTAGATGACAGGTGGGTGGTGGTGGCTGGTGGGTGGTGATGGCGAAAGACGGTGGTGAAAAATGGTGGCAGGTGATGGTTAGTGTTGGGTGGTAAAAAAAAAAAACTGACAACTCAAAATAGAAACACATTTTTTGTGTTTTCATTTTTTTGCCAAGTTTATAAACTGAGACCACTGATTTATAAATCAAGAATTTTACCAAACAAGTTTTTATTTGAGTTTTTAAAATTTTTGTAAATGTAAACAGAAAATTGAAAATGTAAATGTTACCAAACGACACCTTAATATTTTAAATTAAATACAAAGTAACTTCTCAAATAGCACGAGTTATTTTAAGAAATGCGTTAAAAGTCACTTTTTAATTTTTAACTCACTTTTTTTTTCTCACAAAAAAGTTAAAAAAAAAAATTGAAAAGTAATTTTTAATCATCTTTTCAACAAAACGGAAACACATTTTTTGTATTTTCATTTTTTGGCCAAATTTATAAACTGAGACCACTGATTTATAAATCAAAAATTTTACCAAAGAAGTTTTTATTTGAGTTTTTTAAAATTTTTATAAATATAAATAGAAAACTGAAAACGTAAGTGCTACCAAACGGCACCGAAGAGTCCATCCCGTTTCATCAAAATCTTATTTTATTACTTGCACTAATACCAAAAATTCAATTTAATATTTCCACTTTAAATTATGCCTCATAAAAATGTTAGATTTGAAACATGGGAAAGTCTATAATATATTTTATTAAAAAATATACGATACATAAAAAATTAATGACTAAAATTGAGCCACATCATTAAAAATGACTTGCTTAACAGGTCACTTTTTATAATTAAGAGCCAAAATCATATTTCTTCATAACTATAATCAAATGTATCATAACTTAATCATAACCTCATCTCATAACCAACACCATTTTATTCATAACTAATATCATATATTTCATAACCACATCTCATAATCAATACCATTTTATTCATAACTAATATAACATATTTTATAACCATAATCACATATCTCATAATTACATCTCATAACCAACCCTTTGAGTCATAACCAATATCATATATCTCATAACTACTAGTCACATATCTTATAACCAACACTTTTTTTTATAACCAACGTCACAAATCTCATAACTACTAGTCACATATCTCATAAGCTCACAACCACACCACTTTGATCATAACCACTATCACATATCTCATAACTATTACCTACATGAATCGTAACCACATTTCATAACCAACCCCTTTGAGTAATAACCAACATTACATATCTCATAACCACTAGTCACATATTTCATAACTAACAACCATTTTGCTCATAACCACACCACTTTAATCATAACCAATATCTTATATCTCATAACTACTAACACATATAGCATAACCAAACACCTTTTGACACCACTTTGCTTATAATCAAAATCACATATCTTATAATCACTAATCAAATATCTCATAACCATTACCCACAACCAACATGACATATATCATAACTACTAATCACATATCTCATTACCACACCGCTTTGATTATAACCAACATTACATATTTCATAATCACTAATCGCATATCTCATAACCAAACACCCTTTGACTTATACCTACACCACTCTGCTCATAACCAAAATCACATATATAATAATCACTAATCATATATCTCATAACTTTTACCCACTTATGTCATAACCACATCTCATAACCAACACCATTTGTCTCGCAACCAACATCACATATATCATAATCACTAAACACATATCTCATAACCACTACCCACATATAGGGGTGTAAATTTAGCCCACGAGCTCACGGTACACCCTAAGTCCAGTCGCGCCCTGGGTGTGCCCAACCAGGCCTGAGCCTAAGCCTAACCTAAGAGCTTGGGCTACGTGTTTTAGAGCCTGACCCGACTCTGGTGTGTTATGGAGTGTGACCCATCTCATGAGCTCGACCCGAAATTTTTTTCCCCATCTGGACTGACCCAACCCCAACGACTCCCTACCTCCCTATTAGTGCAACGGTCAAAAATTTTAAAAAAAATAAAATTTGAAACAATCATATAACCGTTAATTCCACCAACAACCAACTTTATTTATTTATATATATATAAATTAACCACTCCCTCCCAAGTCCTATAAATACCACCCCTCTCTTACTTTATTTCCCATAAACAAATATGTCTCTTAGACTCTCATTATCTCTGAACTCTCTCCTCTCTCAAACAATTTTGAAGTGTCATCCCTAAGTGACAATTACAATTGATCACCTATTTCTATTTTAGATTTATTTTTAGTCATAGTATCTTCATTAAATATAATAGAAATAGTAATATACAAATGATATACTTTTTAAAATATCTATATACACTTATATATATTATTTAACTATATTTTAATAAAAATATGTTGAAAAAAATTATCTATGACGTGATTTTATTTTGTCTACTAAATAAATTTTCTCCTAAATTTTTTCCCCCAACTTTTCTTCTTTTTTTTCTTAATGCCATTTTCTTTCCTTTGATTGGTTCTCGTTGTGCCTGAGCTCTCTCTATTTCTTACTCAGACTTATCTATTTTGCTCAAATTATCGAACGGCCATTGTTGATAGTTCTTCCCCACTGGATTCTTCCTCTCTCTACTCCTGTGTCTCTACAATAGATCCTTGAACTTGTCACTACTCTCCTTGTCTATTTTAGCACTATTCATTCTGGTGATATTTCTCTATCTAGTAAATGCATCTATCTCGAAACTCTAACTCTTTCATATTAATATGTCATACATACACAAACCTTTGGCCATAGTTATGATTTGAGGATAATGTTATAGTACACACCTTTTTAAGAATATATATTATATGCAAATTGTGTCATTTGTAAGTTATTTTTTAGATAAAAATCATAAAATCGAAATAGATTAAGGAAAATATTTGGTGTCTCGAATTTTTATGGCTCGAATGGCTCAAATGTGTTAAAATGATGTCATTTTACACCCAAAACGACTTCATGTTAGGTATTTCGAGCCATTCAAACCATAATTTTTCGGGGCCACCTAACATTGTTGACAGATTAAATAGATGACACTTCACCACTAAGGCCTGCAGCGATTGGGAAACTTTCTCTATCCAAACAGTACAACCACTCAATTCAACAGCCATCCGAGCTAAACAATGAGCGATCAAATTCCCTTGTCTTTTCACATGTGCCACTTCCCATAGCCGAAAACTCCATAACACCAACTGAGCATATGCCACCAAATGCCCAAAGGAAGCGAGCTGCTCTGTTGGAGTCTGAACAACTCAAACAATCGATAAAGAATCACCTTCAAGGATGATATCATGTAGACCCAAAACGTGAACAAACTGGACAGATTTGAGAATCACAAGAGCTTCAAAACGGTCCACCTCCATTGTAGACTTTAAGTTCCCCGCCATCGCAACAATAACCTCTCCAAGATGGTCTCAAACTATTACTCCGACGCCAATTAAACCTTCCGTGGCAAAACATGCTCCATCAAAGTTTATTTTGAAACACCCTTTATAGGGAGGTGGCCATTTATGAATTTAATTATTATAAATGGCATAATTCAATACTATAAATTATAATTGGACACAAAAAAAAAAAAGGAAAAGAAGAGTTGTAATCAAACAACACATAAGGTATAACAAAGAACTAAACCAAACTAAACCAAACATTAAGTCCCATCAAATAGAACTGGCTATATGAATCCTTTTTTTTCATGCGGTTCTATCAAAAGCCATTCCATTAGTCAAATTAAGTAGATCAAAATCTCTATTTACAACGTTAGCCAACGTTAATCTAGGCCTACCCCATCCCCTAACATTTTCATCTACCATTACAGTATCGCATCTCTTCACTACTGCCTCTATTAGTCTCTGTTGAATATGACCAAACCATCTCAATCGATTCTCTCTTAACTTATTTTCTATCATTGCTACTCCTACCCATTTCCGAATACACTCATTTCTAATTTTGTTTTGTCTTGTCTTGTCTAATCTTGTCACACATCCACCTTAACATCTTCATCTCAGCCACATTTCTTATCTACATGTTATTTGTTGGTTGCCCAACATTCTGTCCCATACAACATCGCTGGTCTAATAGCCGTTCCATAAAATTTATTTTTTAGTCTAATGAGTATTCGTTTATCGCACAGTACCCCAGATGCACTTCTCAGGTATAACAAAGAACTCTTAGATCATAATTAAAATAATATCATAACCAATAACCCAACAAGTCATAACTTATGACATAACAAATCATAACTAAAGATTACAAAAATCGTAACTAGAAATTCATATGATATACACCTCCAATAGAATTTCTCATATATTGTATGTATGAATATGAGAAAAAGTGTAGACAAATCTGTTGGGTAATGTAGGGGATAAATGATTTGGTCATTCGGATTAGATATCTTTTGTGTATTAAATCGATTTATTCTCTTCAATTTTTTTTGTTCTAAAGACCTGTAACAAAGAACTCTTTTGTGTATTATCTTTTGTGTATTAATTTTTTTTTGTTCCATCCAGCACATTATGAGAGAGGCCAACCAATGTGCAGACAAGCTCGCCAACATGGGTGCAGATCAAGTGGAGCACTTGCTGGTTATGGAGGAACCTCCTCCAGAAGTTAAAAGCTTGATTGTAGCAGATATGGTGGGCACAACGTTTCGGAGGCTCTAGCTTAGCTGCCTCTCTTGTCTGTGTTTTTGTTGTTCGGGTTTTTTAATTTCTGATGTACCGAAAAAAGTACAGTTACCTCACATGCTTAGCCAATGCCTTTATTTTTTTCTTTAATTTTTTTATGTTGAGCTTGAATTATGAATTTAGTTTAAAATTAAAAATATATATATTTCATGTTTGTCTTAGCTATTTACATATTATTTTGCATAGAAGTAAAAGTTTAAGGGGAGGATTCTCTTCAATTGGATTTATCAATTAGAATGTTGTTAAACTTCATTTATTATGAAGTCTGTATCGATAATCCGAATCGTTATATAAAGTTTATTAAGTATTTCATTGTTATAAAAAATTAATTTGATCGGATATCAATAGATACTTGATTAAATTATATTTGTGTAAACAATTTATTTTTACCGTTAACACAAATATGATCAGATCAAGTGACTATCGATATCCAATTGATACAATTTTTTTATAAGAATAAAATATTCAATAAACTTTACATATTAAGGGGTTGTTTGGGATGTCCTAAATAAGTGTACTTTTTGACTTTTTAAACTAAAAAGTTGAGGAAAAAAATATGATTGTTTGGGTTAACTTTTTGACTTTTTATGGAAAAATGTGTATTAAAAAATTGTATAAATTAGTGTGTAGGGAAAAATTAGGATTGAGAATTGTGCAGCCGTAATTTTTGACTTTTGGTGAATAGTGATAATTTTTTAACTTTTTGAGTAACTTTTTAGCTTTTTGACTTTTTGACTTTTTGACTTTTTGATTTTTGATTTTTTGGCCACATGCCAAACTTGGCCTAAATAATTCAAATTATCAATACAAGTTCTATGATGGATCCACAAAAATTCAACAGTACCCTATAATCTAATTTAAGGGGTGATTTGGAATGTTCTACATAAGTGAATTTTTTGACTTTTTATATAAAAAAATATGTAAAAAAGTAAAAAAAAAAAAGTGATTAAAAAAATAAAAAATAAATATTAATAGATGTGAATTAATATGACCTAAATAAATGTATATATATATATAAAAAAATATAATTTTTTAATTCTGCCCAAACACCTCCTTATTAGACTTGAGAGACGCGTTTTCCCATCCCAAGGTTTACCAGGTGGTGTGGTCTCACGGACACAAAAAACTTTTGGTATTGACACGCCACCACACCGCCTTTAAGCTTTTGAGCATGTGAGGCCAAATCTTATGTAAGGGTTGCAACAAAAGTGGCCCCTCCAATTATCACCGACTTCCAGTTTTAGTGAAAAAAGAGTAAATTATACTTCATGTTTGGTATTTTTCTTTTGTTTTGGCCTTAAAATTTTACTTTTTCACTTTGTCCTTTTCAGTTTCAATTTTATTTTTTTAAAATTTATTTTAAAAACTAATTTATACTTAAAAATTAAATAAAAAATAATATTGATAGTCATGTTCTATATAAATATTTATTATATATAATGCACAACTTTGATACAAATTCAAATGTAATAATATATATGTTTTTATGTAATGTGACATTTTTTTTATCTAATTTTGAATAGAAATTAATTTAGATAAATTATGCAAATGGTCCCTGAAATTTACATGATGTGTCAATTTGTTTTCTGTTGTTTTAATTTGCTCGATTTTACTCATAATTTAATAAATTATTACATATCGGTCCAATAAATAACGGGCGTTAAGTTTGGTAGATAGGGACTAAATTGACATATCGTGTAAACTATAGAGACCAAATTGACACATCGTTTAAGCACGTGACAACTTTTCGTCTTCCAAACCTAACGGTTGTTATTTATTTGACCAATATGACACAATCCGTTAAATTAAGAGGCAAAATCGATCAAATTAAAATAACAAGAATCAAAACATCATATAAACTATAGAGATTATTTACATAATTTATCCAATTAACTTTACGAGTAAATTAGGAAAAAATTGAAATATTAAGGGTCAAAGTGGAAAAAATAAAATTTAAAGGGCCAAAGTAAAAAAATAGCCAAATATAAAAGGGTAAGGTGTGATTTACTGGTGAACATGGTGTTTGTTTTATGATTAACATGGTGTTTGTTTATGATTTTTAAAAATTAATTTCACACGCACTTTTGAAAACACGGTCGAAGACGGGAAAATTTGGGCGAATCGGATGTCCCACCGGACGTCCGGCCGGTTGACAGGAACAGTGTTATTTTTTATTTTTTATTTTTTTTCAATTGACACATGTTAATTTTTATATATTCAATACAAAATATTTTCTGAATTTTTTAAAAAAAATTATGAGCTTTAATAGAATTTTGAGTTATGTGTTTGGTTAAGAGTTGTAAGTTTTTGTATAAAATATCATATTGTAACAAGCCCGCGGGGGACCTCGCTACAGCTCGGACTCGACTTTCGCAGTCACGGTTCTAAATCTGAACCAAAGAGTCCAAATCCGGCAAATCGTTTTAGGAAAACTGATTTTTGAAAGAAGTGCCAAACATGGACTGCTTTGCCAGATACAGAGTCGCCACCTAAATATTTTATTTTGGGAAATTTAGGAAACCCTGACTCGGTGCCAAAAGGCCACGCGTCCGTCATCACCAAAGGTTGCCTCGGCTCGGGAACTTGGGTACGATTGGGGAAGGTCACTTCGTGAGCACCCCCGCTCGCCCGGTCATAGACCGGCCTCTACTAACCATGATATCAATTTTTGAAAACATTGTGAGTTCTTATTCCGGTTATTAGCCTAGGTTACTATGTGATGCTCACAGCATATAAGTATAGATCGGGTCGCCCAAATTGGAACAAAACATTTCATGTTTGTTTTTGAAAAGGGTTTGCTACCCGCAGGTAGGCTTGAAACATTTGATGATTCATTCCAATTCAGATATCCCAACCTTCACCCACAGGCATTCAGGCAGATATATCAGATAAGCACATAGCCTCATGGTAAGCATGCTATCATGGCATTCACGCATGCAAGGATGCTAAAGCATAAAGCTTACCGAGTACTCCAAGCCAAAAACAGAGATTACATTAGAAATCATGCATGATCCTAAGTATACAGAAATGCCTAATGCAACACATGCAAAAATGCAAACTATAGCAGGCTCGGCTATTCTAAACATGTCATATGAATGCTACAACTAACATGTATTCAATTTGGAATCCGGAAGTCTCCTTTCCAATGGTAATGGCCTCATATCTTAAATCCAAGTGTACAAATGAATAGGCCCGATTCAGCGAGGGTTGCTCGACTCTCTCTTAACGGTTCATGCTCATTTTCTCCCCCAACTGGATTTCTCCCATTTTCTCCTATTTTCCTCAACTTCAAACCCCTAAGCAAGTTGTTTTGAAAGATTTTTCAAAGATTCCATCTCTCTTTCATTCATTTCCACTTTGTCCTGGTTCGGTTTACCGAAAAGCGCGACATTTAACAAAATGTGAGCCTCGAGACATTGTAGGAACTTTATTTTAGAAATATTTCAAAAGAGATGGTTTTAATATCTAAAATCTTTTGATCAAGAAATGGGGTGTGAGGTTAGGGTTTGACTCTCCTTTTGCCGAAGAAATTGAACCTTTGCCCTGCTCAACTTTCTCCACCACGTAAACCATCAGTAGTGCCCAAGTTTTAAGGGCGGTAAAAAATGGGGTGTCTACAGTCACCCTCTAATCTTCTGCTACACTCTAACTACACACTAATTTATACAATATTTTAATACACATTTTTTCATAAAAAATCAAAAAGTTAACCCAAACAACCATATTATTTTCTTCAACTTTTTAGTCCAAAAAGTCAAAAAGTGTACTTATTTAGGACACTCCAAACAACCTTAAATTAATAATAAATTTCTAATTAACAACTTCAAACTTATAATAAAACACATCAACCATAACCAAATTTTTGTTCTAATAAAAAAAACAACCAATGCTTACGTAGAAGTTTGTTTTACTTAGTTTACTATTGTCTATTATTGAGACGATTATTAGATACTTTTGAAGAATTATGGAAATATTATTTGCATGATATTTTCCGCTGATCAAAAACTTACATACACTAAGTTAGTCATCATTTATTTTCAAACGAACGTGATTTAATATATTTCACCTGTAAAATTTTCAAATGAACATGATTTAATATATTTCAGCTGTAAAATTTTGAATTGATTTAAAACATCATTATATATGATAGTGGTTGCATGGAGTTTTCATGTAGTTTTAGAGGACTTGATAAGATGGAGTAGGGGATGTCTTAGATATTTCTATTTCTGTGTAGTATGCATCAAGACAATTCTAACTTTTTAGATTCAGACATGGAAAAATTTTGAATGAGTAAAATTATATGTAAAAAATGAAGTGATTTTCATGGTATTATTTAGGGATGGAAATAGGTTGAGGACTTTTGAGTTTTACATGTGAATTCTCAATTTTAAATATAATTATTTTTGATGATATAATTTCAAAATTTTTAACCCAAAATCTTGGCAATTTTGACTTGTATATTTTTATAATTGGCCCTATTCTATTAATACCCTCCCAAACTTTTTTTTTTAATTAAAAATAAATTTAGTCAAATACAATTAGGTTGAGAAATTTTGCCATCTCTACTACTTAATAATAGAATTGATATTATTAATCATACAATATAATTTTCCTTATCAATTTTTTAGTAAACCACCACTGTTATGGATGGATTTATTTAAGAAATTTTATTTGGTGTTTTTGGATCAATACTCTATACCATATCTTTAAAACACGAACAAAAAGTGGTGAACCACTAACTACCAAATTCAAGCACCATATAAATTTGTTTCAGAAATATTGAATGATTTATCTTGATTTAAAGGTGGTATATTTTTTAATTTTTTATGAAAATATATGTAAAAAAATAAAAAGGTGATGTGACTCAAAAAAGATTATAAAAAAAAAGTGTTAATATCCAACATGCTAAATAAGCTCTCGAACAGTCCAACTATTAACATGGAAACAACACACACACACACAAAGTGCCAAATAAATTAGTTTTTTTGCTTATTACAAAAAGACATTCAAAAAGTACAGAGAAATGATATGACTCAAATAAGTCAAAAAATCAATAAACTAGCTTGCAAGCTGCTTTCAGCCTTCATATAAATGGATATAATTTTACTCGATTTGTTAATGTAGCCCATTTTTTAGAATTCCATATCCAAATTTACATTTTATCTGAGTGTTCCTAAAGTTAATTGTTTTTAGTTAACCTTGTGACGGAATGACCATTTTCCTCCTGTCATGCCTTGCACAGGTTTTTCCTGCCTCATTGAGAGAGTAGGGTAAGAATGGGTTTTACTTCTCTAGCCCCAGTTTCATTTATATTTACTAAATGTATCTACATGTATATAATATATATTTAAATTTTTTTCATTATGGTAAATCTAAAATCTAAAATATTACACTTAACATTCATTTTTACTCATTTATTTCTTATCTTATATTTTTTAATTTTCATTAATTATAAATCACTTTCTATATTATACTATTATTTATAATTTTTATTAATATTTTTATTTTTAAATTATAAAATTAATCAATCCCTTATCCTATTCCCGATGTGATACAGACAAAGAATAGAGAATACAAAACTCACCCCGTCCCATCCCTGCCTTATACAAGTCTCAATGTTAATCTATCAACCTGCAAACAAATCCTCATGGTCATCACAAATATACACACACACATATATATATTTTCATTTTGTCTTTTATGACCAAGAAGTTAAAAAATCTTGGGAGCCAAGAAAATACTCACTCAAAACTATTGTCACATTTATATTTTTCTATGAGCCAAGAAAGTCACTCTTTCAGTCTTTTGTGCCATTTTTATCTTTATTCTTTTTAATGAGATTGTCACAATAGGGTGTTCTGCAATTTGTTTGGCCCGACAGATAATTTATTTTAATAATATGAAGTACATCATGTCGCAAAGATAATTTATATAAAAAATTAAATTGATAAAATATGGATAATTATATGATCAAATTATATTTACTTTCAAAAATATGAATAGAGAATATGATTTTGAGAATAAATTATTTGTTTTTTAAAAGAAAAATATAATTATTAATTTTAAGAAATATAACTTTTTATACAGATAATCTTCTAGATAGATCCTTCAACCCAAATACACATTGCACCCACATTATAAATAAGCGGAAAGAAGTGAAAATAATTAGAGAAAGAGTAAACACTACAAAAAATTCACTTTTTTGCGACGGTAAAATATCGTCGCCAATACCAAGGAAGCCGTCTCAAAAGCTTTTTTGTGACGGTAAATAGCTTTTAGCGACGGTAATAGGGGGGTCGCAAAAAATGGGGTTGCTAAAGGTCTTTAGCGACGGTAAATGCCGTCGCAAAATATTGGCGACGGCAAAAATTCCTTTAGCGACGGCAAAATACTGTCGCAATTAATGTGTAAAAATCTGCAGACTTTGAGACGGTACTAAAATACCGTCGCTAAAAATGGTTATTTGTGACGGGAAAATACCGTCGCAAAAGGGTTTATGTGAGACGGTAAAAATACCGTCGCTAAAAAGGGTTATTTGCGACGAGTTTTGTAACGCCCTCAAAATAATAACAATAAACCCATCAGATAAGACATGCATTTACATTTAAACTAACCGCATTCCTTTCATTCATTAGAATTCCAAGACATAAGTATTAAATATTTATAATTAAATGTTAAATGAAATTTAATAATAATAACATAATACTAATTGATATAGTAGATATATAACACCACCCTTCTTTATATAATATGCATGCATAATGCTATAAATCATTATAATAGATAGTAATTTTTTTAAAGATTAAATTAGATTATAAAAAATTTATTTGAAATATTAAAATTAAAATTCCATTTGTTAATTATATATTTTAATTAAAAAAATTAATATGTTTCTGTGATATAAGCTCTCCTTATTGTTTCTCCACTATTCATATTTGTTGGCCTACTTAATCGCACTTAGTACATTAATTGTTGTTATCACTATTATTGTTAGGTCCATGAAGCTCTTCCCGGGAGCAAATTTAATAGCTTGGTCCTAAATAGGTATAATATGCGTCTTGGCATTCTAATGATGACAAGCTTTACGGACCAACTCTGGAAATCACCTCAGTTTCCTTTGGATGTGGCCGTCAATTCCTATTGAAGAAGTAACCAAGTAAGTGAGGCCGTGGAACCCATTTGTCATCCTTAACCGAAATGCTCGCACCATTCCCAACTCGCCATCGTAGTCCGGCATTTAGTAAGCTTCGAGAGCTGACTATACTCCTCCAGGTGAAGGATGGGCTGTTTCCAAGCAACACATCAAGAAACGAAGTGTGAGGAAAATACTTGGCTTTTAACACCCTTGCAATCAACGAGTGAGGCTGTTGCACAAGTCGCCAACATTGTTTGGCCAACATAGCTGTATTAAATTCATTAAGGCAGCGAAAACCCATCCCTCCACGCAATTTAGATTTGCACAAATGCTTCCAGTTAGTCCAGTGAATTTTACGGGCTTCCTCCTTTTGTCCCCACCAATAATTGAACACCATTGAGTCAATTTCATGGCACAAACTAGCAGGTAGTCAAAAACAGGACATAATGTAAGTAGGGAGTGCTTGAGCAACAGACTTAATAAGGACCTCGCGACCCACAACGGATAGTAATTTCTCCTTCCACCCATTCAAACGATGCCATACTCGCTCTTTGACAAACCCCAAAACGGATCGTTTAGAGTGGCCCACACAATACGGTAACCCCAAGTACTTCCCGTACGTCGCCATAGAACCCACCCCAAGAATTGATGTGACCTGCTGGGTAACCAAGTCCGTATTTTTGCTGAAACAAACAGTAGATTTTTGGAAATTAATTTTCTGCCCCGATGCTTGCTCATATATTTGAAGGACATCTCGCAACACCCCCGCTTCATCTTCAGTGGCAGCCGCAAACAGAAGACTATCATCAGCAAAAGACAAATGCGATAATCGTGGGCTACTGCGACAAAGAGAAATCCCCAACAACTGGTTATTTGCCATAGCATGTGTGAGAAGCGCCGACATCCCTTCCGCACAAATAGTGAACAAGTATGGCGAAAGGGGATCCCCTGTCAGAGCCCCCGTGTTGGACGAAACAATCTTGAAGGCTTTCCATTAAGAAGAACCGAAAATGATACCGTCGACACACAAGTTATGAGGAGTTGCACAAAAGCCTCCGCTCGAGCTCCCAACCCTACGCTCGAGCTCACAACACTGCACAACAAGATACTGGATGGATGTAATCTACGCTCGAGCGCCAACACCTCCGCTCGAGCGTACAGGCCAAAAATCTGGGCAACTAGTTTTGGTTTCTAAACTCAACCAACCTGTAACAAACCCGCTCAACACATCCTATAACTCAAATACAAAGAAAAAGGATGTAAACAAAATAATAAACAACTACCAACATCCACGGACACATGTCCGGATCACGGTATAACAAGGGTAAACCCGGGATTGCTATAAGTTTAATACTGTCGTTAATACTGTTATTTGCGACGGTGAAAGTACCGTCGCTAAAGGATTTTTGTTCATATTGCCAACATCATTGGCGACGGCTACGCTACCGTCGCAAAAAACCTGGTTCCAACAAAAAATGCAGCAATAAATTTATTAAAAATATGCAAATTACCTGTATTAAATAAAAATAGCTAAAAAAAATCGATAACTATATAATAATATAAAAATTCCTGTATATAAATAAAATTTCATCCATAATTAAAGTACTTTTCCATTCATAACAACACATCATCAAAATTATCCAACCACATAATTTTGCATAATACATACATAATGTTGTTCACAAATCTAAATAACGTAAATCAAAAATAAAAGTTTTCTTCATAAACAAAAGTTTGTCGCAATCTTCACACGGCTGCATTCCACAAGAAGCAAACTGCTACTCAGGAAATATCTGAAAATAAAAAATAAAAATAATTAATGACAATATAATTATGTATTAATATTTTAATTACAAAAAAACATAAAAAATTAATTACTATATAATTACAAAGATAGTTAAGTAAATAATTTTGGCTAGATAGAAATCCGACCCTAACTCCCAAACCGGAAACCCGATTCGAGTCTCATCTTCTCCCACAAGTCTCTCGTGCCTGGGCGATCATGTGTGCCAAGTTTCGTGCTAAACCGACCCCTTTTGGTGATTTTGGAGCGTCAACACCACGAATTCAAGTTTCTTAAGGAACTAGTTTGCCTACACCGAAATACGGCTCTAACTCACAAACCGGGAAACCGATTAGAGTGCCGTGTTCTCCCACAAGTCTCTCATGCCTAGGCGGTCGTGTGTGCCCAAGTTTCGTGCCAACCGACCCCTTTTGGTGATTTTGGAGCGTCAACACCAAACACCTCGAATTTAAGTTTCTTAAGGAACTAATTTGCCTAGACCAAAATACGGCTCTAACTCCCAAACCGGGAAATCGATTGGAGTCTCGTCTTCTCCCACAAGTCTCTCGTGCCTAGGCAGTCGTGTGTGCCCAAGTTTCGTGCCAATCCAACCCCATTTGGTGATTTTGGGGTGTTAACACCTCGAATTTAAGTTTTTTAAGGAACTAGTTTACCTAAACCGAAATATGGCTCTAACGCCCAAACCGGGAAACCGATTGGAGTCTCGTCTTCTCCCACAAGTCTCTCGTGCCTAGGCGGTCGTGTCTGCCAAGTTTCGTGCCAATCCGACCCCATTTGGTGATTTTGGGTTGTCAACACCTCGAATTTAAGTTTCTTAAGGAACTAGTTTGCCTAAACCGAAATATGGCTCTAACTCCCAAACTGGGAAACCGATTAGAGTCCCGTCTTCTCCCACAAGTCTCTCGTGCCTAGGCGGTCGTGTGTGCCAAGTTCCGTGCTAAACCGACCCCTTTTGGTGATTTTGGGACGTTAACACTTCGAATTCATTTTAGCTTAGAATGTAATGTTACATTTTATACCTGATCTTCTGGTGGTGGTGTATATGGATTCTCGTCTTCTGTAGATTCCCTAAATGCCCGGTGGCCACTCGATGCATCATGAGCCTATGATAGTCAACGCATAATGTGTTAATCTTTTATACATAATGTTGTGTGACAATTTAACTATCGAACAATTTAATTTATATCGAACCTGTCTGTTAGGATCCACACTTGCCCCTTGTGACACAAAGGCCATCATCTCAGCTCTCAGCTGTTGTAAATGTGTAGAGAACTCTGCTCTCATCTCCTCCCTCAGCTCCTCCCTCAACTCATCCCTTAGCTCCACACGAACCTGCTGGGTGATCTGAACAATAGTCGATGGCTGGGGTGCTGACTGTGATGGCCCTGCGCCATCTTTATACACTACTCTCCGAGGCACAGTTCTCCCGTATGTGCGACAATATCCATGATTGTCATGACCTATCAACTCATGGAAAATGGCATTCCTAGCCTCCAAAGTCCGACAATCCTCAGGTAGCATAGAGAGTTGGCCATTAAACTCATCCTGTATTGAATAAGAAATACAAGTATATGCCAAATTAAGATAGTTAACACAAAAAATAAAAAATAAACTTTAAATACAATCAAAGGTCTTTGGAAACTACCAAGGTCTGGATAACCTCTGGGTCATCTGCTCTACGTGTCATAAGCCAAACATTCATCTTATCAGTAGACTCCCCCTTATTGGTCATCTACATTTTTTTAGAAATATGAAAATTAGAATCCAAATAATTTGTAAATATACAATGTTTATTTATATACAAAAATAAAACAGTAAAATATAAACCTCATGCCGTATCTGAGGAGATCGGAATTGCCCTGTGGTATGAGCTATGCCGTAAGCTCGCCGATTTTTAGCATTCCTAGTTGCAATTTTCTATAATAGGTTCAACAAATGTAAGTATATAAATATGATTTGTATGTTTACATATCATACATATAACTTATTTGTATACCTCAGCATCGGAAGTACGCCAATACTCCACAAATTCTTCCCACTGGCTTGGCACAATGTGCAAAGGAACATCATCCTTCAGATTACGATCTTCACTTCTAGGCTTGAAATACTTAACCTTAATCTTGTTCTTGTGATCCTTCCATATGCTGTTACAGTTTTTCATGCAGATTGGCTTCTACTCCCCTGGACATATATTCAAATTGTCCTATAAAACACAATTTCAAGGTTTAAATAATAATAACACAATTTTAGAATTTAAATTTTTGGACAAAAATATACTACCTTCACATCCTTCCA